>CAXKVY010002400.1:0-93909 GCA_964058915.1 Tetropium fuscum
CTTGCCAAGAAGCGTCACGTTGAGCTAGTAGATTACAAAATGCCTATAATGATTTTTTCGTTTAGGGAAAAAGACACTCCCCTCTCGGTAGTAGCATTGTTGTAATTACCAAATTGGGCCATGTAATATTTATCTATTCCGATGGGGCATATGTTGTAAACGATTTCGAGGGTCGGGTAGAGGAAATAACGGTTAGATTTGCGTCATTATACACAACATGTGTGCCATATTGTGATATAACGGTCGGTGGTTGACAGGTATGCACTGGTTTGAGTTTGATTCAAGGGTTTCGCACCCCCGTAATATCCGCAAGTGCTTTTGTAGTCCCACAGGGTGCTTACGTTATTTTATATACCTACGTTTTTTATTCAAATATCTGTCAGATACCAAAAACCACCCTCATCTTTAATTCATCGGAATCAGATTTATTTATCGATCACTGTCCATTGTCTCAGAAACAAGCTTATACACCGCTTATAGATAAAGTCCTCACGGTGACATTAACAGCATTAGCATCCGTCTTCCCAATAAATCTTCTTATGAAACAGAAGCATAGGGGTAGCTGGCACCCACGGGAAGTGTCAGGTTGAAAATTAAGTGTCGACTTTGGAAAAGTAGCGCATTAGTGGGTCAATGCGACACCGGTCGGTAGCGCAGAAGGTCAGGGAGGACGGAAAGGGTTGCTGTCACATGGTGGGTGGACACAAAGCCACCCTGTGGCGTGGGAGTGTTTTGGTACCTGTCTGGAATTCAGCAACTGCAGAGATCTTTATAATAATTCGCTGTTTACGAAAATAACACAATTTTAGACTGCATGGGTGGGCGCGAGCTGAAATTAAATTAAAGCTGGAAATTATAGTTTAAATATACTGTCATTGAATTTAGACGAATTAAATGTTAACCAAAAAATTTTTTAATTGACACATTTTATGTACCGGGTGATTCATTAACAGAGCCGGCCATATTTCAGGAACTGTATGACATTGAACATTGGGGAAAAAATATATACCAAAAGTGGACGGGAGAAATCCCTGGAAATTATAATCAAGTTTGTAAGATGGTCGATATAGTGCGTTACACTAAAGTTAAATTAGAAAAATTAAATATATCCTTAATTTGCTATGATAAGGTATAAGATTTGAAAAAATGTTGATGATAACGTTTGTAAAATTTTGAATAACTTGTCTGAAAATATTTTTCATAGCTCTGAAAACTAAGCGGTGGGGGAAGGTAAACGTTTGTAGAGAAAAATGGCGATTACCCCGATTTAGCTTAACAGAAGCAAACAAATTTGCCGAAACGTCGATCGAGAAGAAGATACAGTATGATAATAGAATTATAGTGATGTAAGTCGAAAGACATTTTGCAAACCTGTTCCGCTCTTGTTTCTACATTAGAGAATATTCTTTAAGAGTGGCAATAAGTAAGCATTTTTGAAAACTGAATTTGCAGGTGGCATATAGTTTACTTAGGCCTGATACTCGATATTCTCACATAAATACACCCCAGCGTAGCGGTGACATACAATAGGAGCGCAAAATGGGTTAAAAATATCAATTTTACAATGTCATCTCTAACAATACCCGTCAGATTTTTTTTTGAATTGGTAGTAGCACAAAGTGATTCAGTGCTAAGCCTAAGGCACTTTGTGGAGCGACACTTTTTCCTCAGCATATTTATTGATTCTAAAATGACCTGCGCAAGAAACTGAACTATACCAAGATGAGCATAAATGATGGTCTCTTTTGATTTGGATTGGTATCATTTTGCGATGTTGTGAAATTGTAAGAATAATTTCATATTGATGAACGAAAATTTATGATTTATGTCAAACTAAAGTTAACTTTTACTATTCATTATTATCATTAACGCAATGAAATCTGGATTTATAGTATTTGGTTGTGGATTATTTTTGTCAATTTATCTGTTAGTATGGATAGTATTTATCGGTTAGTAATTGTTGAAAATTGTGCAGAATAATATTAAATTAAAGAGTTAAATTAATGTTAGGTTAAAATATACCAGGTAAAGAAATATTTAAGAAGGGTTTAGTTGCAGCAGAACGTTATAAATTATTGTTTTAGTAGTTTTGAGGAACAAATACTATCATGATAAGAATTTAAAAGATTTTATGTTTCCTTTTTGGAGTGATATAACGAAATATCGATGACTGATAATCATACTGATGACTCCAATATAACCGTCATAGTAATGAGAAGCAGTTTAGAATGTAATATTAATACATTAATTATCATTGAACATATTTTTTTACTTTTTGCCTATAAAATAAAATTCGTATGTTTTAATGTTAACATATATATTTCTCATAACAAATATTCATAATGGGCACCTGATTGAAACAGCATTCTTTGACGTACTGTATGAAGTAGCACCATACTCGTGTTATTGAAAAAAAATAGTAAGTTGTTAATACGTCATTATGCAAACCAGCATCAAATGGTGCTAAAATGATTTTTTTTAATAAAAATAGGTCTTTTTTGGGGACATAGATCACCAGACACGAATTTTAAGAGGATCAAAATCAGTTTGCACGAAGATATGCAGATTTTTAGTAAACCATATGCGATAGTACACATAGCTGTATCAGAGAAAAATGTTGAGACCATTATATCATTCTCCTTTATATTTATATTAAACCATTCTCAATATTCGATACAATGTTTGAAATCTTGTATGTATGTAATGGTTGTACTACATACACATTATATGGATGCCTGTGTATTATTTTGTACTAGCAACCTAAAGACAAAAGGGGCAATCATTTACGCTCTTCCGTTGGAATTGTACAAAAAAAATTGAAACTATTTCAGTAAATAAACGTGACACATGCACAAAGGCTTTATCGGCCTTTAATATCTCGTGTATTTCCTCGATCAGATTTTCCTTTTGCCTAAACAAAAAAGAGTTATGGTAGGTTATATGTCTATAGAAATAATGGTTGAAATTTTTTCACCCTCTGCTCACTTTTTGTTGCCCATTCATACAATGTTTGTTACAGATTTCGGACCTATTCTAAACAATTTTAGATTAATATATAAAACACTCCGATATATCAACACTAACGATATTTCCTTTATGCCTGCGATCTGATTATGACCGGTGGGAGTGAGTGAATTTAATTTTTCTGTCAGGTATAAAGGGGGCGCACTTATCTAGATTTATATATATTTCTGTATTGTAAAACAGCCAGGCGGTAATATTTTTGATAGTCACAGCAGCTATTAATTTGGGTCAAATCAACCTCTAAGAGATGTCTGGGGCAGATACACTTCACTATTAGTGTTTGTTTTAACTGAATCAGTTCATAGATGAAGCACAGTAAGTACAGCATATAGCTACTAGAATACAAAATTTCATACGTATCATATGTGAAAAATTAGGAGTAGGTTAATATTATAACTAAATATATATGTAAATAATCATGTTCTATAATAGATGAACTATATTTGAGTTGTAATTATGTTATAAATTACTTACCATAGAGATTTATCGTTAAAATATTGTGCAAGACAATTTGCTAGGTAGCAAATGAGATATTATCATAGATGATTACGAATGCAAAATTATATATGTATGTATGTATGTATGTGTTAAGATATATCAGATATAGAATGGAAAATGATAGTATATAATAAATATGAAGCAGGAATGTAAACAGTAGGATAGTGTATAGTAGATATATTGAAGGTGTAACGATGCTAAACACAAATAAACTCGATAACTAAAGTGTACATGGCATAGACAGACAGTAGTATAGAAAATGGGAAATGGCGTAGACTTTATTCAAAAAAGGAATCCAGAGGTCATGAAAACAAAAAGGGGGAACCAATGAAGAATAATAATAATGGGAGAAAAAATTAAGAAACGGATAACTGACAGAGATTTGGAAGAAGTTTTGAAAAAGGCGAGAAGAGAAAAGAAGGAACGTAGAGTGGAAATATAAATTTGTAAGCAGTTTGCATAGAGAAAAAGGGGAGAAGAATATTGAAGGAGTTATTTTTTTTGCATGAGGCCATATCGACGGTGCATGTTGAAGTTTGATAAAGGTTAGACGAACAAGGTCAAGGTGTGATAGTGAAAGCGTATAGAACACGACAGTAAACAAAGTTAAGGTACCTTATCGCATTATGCGTATATAAGTCATGACTATAAAACAACTTTAAATAGAGCTCCAAGATATAATATTTTATTGAAAACCTTTTGGACTTAAAACCTCAAAATTTCTACAAATGTCAGATATGTCAACAATTTTTATATTAGTTTAAGTAGAGGATAGAAATTATTATAATATTATATTTAATATCATTTTCTCTTATCAACCATACAACCATATTCTAAATTGATCATATGCATATATTTCTTACATAGTAATCATCGAAGTTGTTTGAAGAAATGTGTTAAATTGATTGATATATATATATATAAATATATATATATATATATATATATATATATATATATATATATATATATATATATATATATATATATATATATATATACACACACGTGATGAAGTATTAATAATCTAAATTCAAGTATAAATGATCAGTAAAACAAATCGTACATTTTGAAGATCCTCAATGAAGGTGAAAGAACTTGTACAACTTCTAAATGGTTCGTTTTCTATAGTGTCTACTGTTTAAAAAAGTGCGATTGAGCGTTAGATAAGCATGCGTTTTCGATATATGGTTTTCTGGCCGTAGGCTTGTGGGGTTCATTATTTTAATTATAAATATAAACAGTATAATTTGTAATTTTTTTCATAGCCGCCAGCTTGATTAGATAATATATGGCAAATTTAGAGGTCATTAATTCTAATAACATAATCAGTAATTGGCCATGGATTTGATGGGCCATTTCTAATCAGTTTGAAATATGTTGCAGAAGATAAAAAACAAATATTCGCCAAATCGGAATATATTAGAAGCAAATATTCAATGGGACAGTTTTTTTCTGGCCAGGAACGTGCTTTCTTGGAATAGTCAACGGCCTTTTTCTATTTATAAAAACTGGTCTTCTTATATGGTTTACTAAACAAACTCACCAGATTACTATTATAACTACTATTCGAATACTTTTTTGCTATACACATATTTTCAAAACATCCTCCATCAACGGTCTGAATTACCATATACATTAGATACATGTTAATACACATGAAACACAACTGTATACATTACAAAGCACGATTTCGTTGCTCTAATAATTTTTGTTAATAGTTTTCACATATTCTCAAAACATCTTCCGTCAACGATCTGAATTAACATATACAGTACACGTAAATACACATTACAAAGCGCATACATTACAAAGCACGATTTAGTTAATATAATTTTTGTTAATAGTTAATGTATTTCTAATTTGATTTTTGTTGTCTCGTGCTAATACGCGTAGGCGATAAAAATTCCAGAAAATTGTAAAAATATATTCAAAAATCTATTTAGCTTCTGTTTTAATTTAGAAATGTGTTTATACGCCCTTTAGGCAATATTAAAAACTCTTTGTAGATATTATTCGGCAGGCCCTGCAGTTCGCATCACTTCCCTCACGTGTCGACTGTACAACAAAATGAAAATGAAGTACACCATCTCGACAAACGTTCATTCTTTGAATATATCTATCTGCCAATAAAATACTTCAGTAACATTTAAAGGCCAGTAAAATTTTGTAAATCAATGTTTATATAATAGCAATAGCTTCCCCTTATAGTTGTTAAATAAATAGAACGGGCCCCAAAGATGATCCCTGTGGGACTCTCCTGCATACCTAATTTTTTGCCTTTCGGAAGTAGCAATCCGTGTTTCCAAAATCCCGCGGGAAATATATTGTATAGCAATCCAGGATATCAAATAGTGTCGGAAACTTTCTCGAGATTTAACAATTGAGCGATCTAGTTGGATATGAAAAGTTCGCACACCAGAAAAGTTGCAGTGTACTGGACTGTTTGAAGCGGAAGCCATTCTGATGATTATTAAGTTTGTGCTTTATTTCACCAAACATTTGTGATAGAGGTGTCTGTTGGGTTTGTTGGGTTTTGAGATCGGACATATTCTATAGATTTTTCAAGAAGTGGGATAGCGAATCAATCTAGAATTATAGAATTTTGTAAGGAATACTATAGTGGGAAGTGGTGGAAATTGAAGATGTCATCAATGGCTTTTTTTGGAAGTATTTCCTTAATGATTTGATTAATATGGGACAGAGAGAAAAATGTGGGATTTTCGGAAGGATTTAGGATTCTCTCTTGCAAATAGTCTATTGAATTTTGGAACTCAGTGGTAGTGAAAAATTGTTTTTCTTGGAATTTATGTGACCACTACTGCATCTCTGTCGAGGAATAAAATTACCTATATACATATGAAGTATAGGTACTATGAGCTGCAAAGGTCTTATCTTGTACATTTACTGCTTCACTTCAACTCCTGAGTGATGTATAGGGTAATCAGTAAGTCGCAATTCCGGCTCTCAGCTATTTGTAACATTTGAACAGATTATTATTCCGTATGCTGTCAACTGTTCGTCTTTTCTTTCCAGTTTGTCATGGCTCCCCACTCAGGTAGTTGTTGAATACTGAAATGGTGATAGGAAGTCAATATTTCTTCCCTTAACAAATGGTGATTGCACCAGAGGACCTGGACAAGTAAACGTCAGCGTACCCTCAAAGACCTTCTTCAGGGGTTATCCGTTGCTCAGCTGTAGTAACACCAAGGCATATAACATCTACATATAACACTTTGTCTGTATGTTGTAAATCTGTAAGCTTCATGATCCCTCATTTTGTCAGATGGTGCATCAGGACCCGTTCGTTTCCGCCATATTACCAATATCGGACGTCAAAGCAGCAGAGTCTAGTGTGTCGTTAGGACATAGAATAAATGAATCGTAAAAAAACATTTTTGAAAACAAGCTTATATTTAAATGCTCTAAAAAGAAGAAAATAAACTTTAAATTAAATTAAAACCGCCAATTTATTACATTACACAATTTATATGATCTGCTATCTAACTTTCGCCTAATATATTTAAACACAACCCAGTATCTAGAGCACCCTGTGTATTGAGAAACAATGTATCATATGAAGTCATTTAGATCAGTCGTTATAAGAGTACGCTTTAATGGCCGTATTTTCCATTGCGCTTCTCCAAAGCGACCACCATTTATTAATAAATCTGGCAGATCGCATAATGCAAAGGAGCACCGCAATAGCCTCATCTACACCCACGACGGACCATTCGTTTCGCGGTGGACTTTTTTTTTAGGTAGGCGTTGCATTAATTTAAACATAAACAACGAACATTTGACTGATGCCTGGCACACTGGATACCCGGGCATTTACTACAACGGGAGTGTAGCGAATCGGTGATCTACTACATTACTATATACGTGCCCAGTCACAGTTGCCATTATAACTGGTACCCATTATTTATGGGGCGAATTTTACGAGCTAATGCATCGCGAGTTTTAATTATCGAAATTCAGGACGGGACTAATTAATTTAAAGTGGAGATTTAATTTAGAGCAGGTGGGGAGTGGCAGAAATTACCTCGTTTTATTTTCAATTATCTATCAATTCCGACATTGGTAGGCTAGGATTAGGAACATGAACAATATTTCTCATGCGTAGATATAATAAAAAGTCATCAATCGGCGAGGGTGTCATATTATTGTCGCCCTCATATTTCATGTACAATTACAATTAGTGTCCGAGGCAGGTGATGGTAAGGTAATCCTGGAAGTGTCATTAGATATTAAAGGTGCTGTACCGTATTATTTCATTAAGTGGAACCCTTATTCCTCTCTTTCGAATTATTTTACCGCATTTAGTGCGTGATACAGGTAATTTTGTGTAGCGTGAGAATTTCATTATACCAGTTATTGAATAGGTAGTGTGGTTTTATTTGTTGTAACTTTTTGAAAACTATTCATCGGTACTAAGTTAATTAATGTTGTATGGGAGAGTTTGTATTTATTATGACGCCACTCCATTTCTTTATTGGAAAAATACAAAAGCACATCACAAGATTATTAGCAGTATATATTTAGTAACCTCTCATTCCTTAGTAGGTCGTGATTATTATTTAATATTCCTCAAATTGTTAAGAGCTGAGCTGGGGGCCAGGTAATTTTACAAAAATTAACAGATAAATAGAATTTATGAACAAATATAATTAATTTGAATTACTAAAGTTTGAAAACGACGTAAATGTATTATACATACATGTTTTTTCACGAGCGGGTTTCACCCGTTAAACTCGTAAACGAATTGGAAATTGATTTTGAAAATATGGCGAAAACGTTTACGGTTACATCGGAAGTTGACACTAACTTCGCTATTATTATATTATTTTTTAATCTCGTCACTTAGATGTACAGTCACAACCCAAGATTCCTGTTTAGTTTATAGAATACTTGTACTATTTGTATTATATAAAAAAAATACAATCAGTAGCGAAAAAGTACTAGTCAACAAGCCCCAGTTGGTTACGTTATATCAGTATTATCTGTTACATAAGTATACCTCTCAAGTGTAATAATATAATGTTTTCATGCCATACAAGCTTGAATATTTTTTTCTATGGTGATTTAAGCCGATATACGCCCTATAGACTGACTTTATCGTGCCAGATCATCAATGTTAATTTTTCCATCTTGCCAGGCCCCTTATCTCCCAAATTGACTCTTCTGCGAGAACAGCAAATAAAAAATCGCTAATTACATTGTAGTTTATCTTGATATCGACGAAGAAATTTACGGCATGGCGCCGATCAATCCGGAGAAAAACTGGTATCTTTAAGATCGTAATTCTAAGCCTCTTATAATTGGTAATTTCTTTATACCCACTGGGTATCGCAAATACACACATGAACATACTTTCAGAATGCTAAAAGCATTCATTAATTGGGTCCCCGATCGCTGTTTCGATCCGAGATTCAATTAATATCTTGTCTTCGGCCTGGTAAAAAAGCTGCGAATGCTGTAATACTGTTCATTATCCGATGCCATTTACAGAAATGTAACAGTATATTTTGTTTATTAAACACGTCGTTTCCTTCGCGGTTATTGTTTTCAGAAGGAATCTTGTCGGCACGATGCAATTATTTTTCGTCTCTGACAGTCCTTGACAGATCAGCGTCAAACCGCAGACGTACAGGGTCCTCAACAGAAACAGAAACTGACGCATTCTCAGAAACGCAGCAACTGTCAAATATTCTATCTTAAATGATTATTCTATTCTACAAGAATGATTATACATACATATATATATATATATATATATATATATATATATATATATATATATATATATATATATATATATATATATATATATATATATATATATATATATATATATTGTAATTGTTTCGTGTTATTTATTAATAATTTAAATCAATTTTATTTTGTAGCTCCACGTTGGAATAGGTCAATTTGCGAATATTTTATTTTAAGTAAAGAGGTTATTTATATTTTTGAATTTAGATATTGTGTGATTTTATTTTGTAGCTCCACGTTGGAGTAGGTTAATTTGTGATTTTTATTTTAAGAAAAGAGTTATTTATATTTCTGATTTTATATTGTGTGATAATTGGTAAGTTGGTTTGTAGATACTTACTTTGGATTGCTAACACTTCTGAAGATTCTCTTTAAAATGGGCGCCAGTGCACAATGAACAATAATTTTGAAATTTTCTAGTTAAATTATATAAATAAGGTGGAAACACCCGTATTTTCTTTTCACACCTGTAATTTAATATTGATGAAAGTAAATTAGAGCATGTAGATCACTTACTTCATAGGAGGTTAAAAATATGCTCGATTATTTAAATTAATATTATAAATTTCAGTATTTTAATGGAAGATCAAAAACCAATTTATTAATAAAGCTAAATCTTTCTCGAATTTTATCTCAATATGAGATATATTTACAGCATATGAATCTGAAATAAATTTTGCATTCAAGAAGAAAAATATTAGTTTTCATTAAATGGGACATAAATTTACTACATACGAAATTATGTGATGCATTAATAATTTTCAAAAAAAAACTTAATCTACCCTGAGACAATCTACTACACCTTATAACTTATAATGATAGTACACGGAATATTAAATCCTTGATAAACAATGTTACAGGTATTTTATTTTGCTTTCTGCAGAGTTAATCCCAAAAAAACAGTTAAACACTTTTATTTCCGCACTGACGTACTATGATGAACCTGCTATTATATTTGCAGTGGCACATCTGAAAAGTCTGGGAATTACTCCTCGCAGCACTATTAGAATTTCCTCATTGATTTTACACACTTGTTGATTATTAACTTGTTAAATCATTATTAAAATTTTGATGAAATTTTATGTAGAAATTTCTAGGATACTGCCTAGCATATTTCAAGAATGATTTGGATAACAGCGAATATCACTTAATTTACATTATTATGATTACACAAACAGATAGAACCACATGTATTACAATTTTAGACAAGTTAAACCAATTAACTATGTTATTATCGAAATAATTACTTAATTTTCTTTAGAGAAAGACAAAAGACTAGACATAAAACGTGGCGATTTATGTTTGAAATGCTGATAACATTGAATGCCCTGTTTATTTTTTCATAATAAATTTTTTGCACAAAAATTTATTTTTCACAATAAATTTTCAAGATGGCGTTTCCAAGATGGCGGAAATTTTTGCTATATATATTTCAATTTGACAAAATATCAGAAATTTTGGGGTTATACAATTTTGCTATCTATGGTTCTATTCGACCTAAAATCTGTATCTAGGGAATTTTGGGGTCGCTTATTACGAATTCTTTGTCAAAATAATATTCAAGATGTCAGCCTCAAGGTGGTGGACATTTTTGCCGTTTATGGTCCGATTTGACTAAAAACGGTGTCTATGAAATTTTCGTTTTATGATTCTATTTGGTTTGCTGTCTTATCACGATTTTTTGGTAAAAATTAATACTCAAGATGGCTCTCGAATTTTCGGTGAAACTCAAAATATGTTCTCAGGGTTTTTGGGATAACAGATCATGATTTTTATAAGAAAAAATATTCGAGATGGTGGCCACGATGGCTCCAAGATTTCAGGTTCGATTCGACTCTTAATCTGTACCTATCTGGAGGTTTCTGTGGTAGCAGCTCACGGATTTTTTGACAAAGGAAATAATATTCAAGGCTTCAAAATGAGGGATCATTGTATTTATATACATCACTGAGTACACGAATGAAAATGACATGAGATTTACGCTTACATTATCGTTAAATGGTTGCTATGAAAACACTAAATTTACATAAAATTTACCTGAACTAAATACTAAAAAACTATTATTTTATATGAAACCTAAATGGCAGTAAATGTGCAGCAGTCTCGTCGCCTTGAAGTTCAGGAATCGGCATAAATCCAATCGGTATTCATCGATAGCTCTTCAGTGACATATGGCACTAGTTTTAGCATTCCACCAGGTGGTCTCTTCATTTGCACCTGCGTCGACGCGTGGCTGGAGGATTTCGCTAAACGAGAAGCACGACACTTGTAAGCGGCACAAGAAAACGAGCAGCACGTTTGTGCCTTGAATACATTCAGCTAAAATGTTACTAATCTGTCGTCAAAGGGCTACTGGGTGAGTAATATCTTTCCGCATGGAATACTTAGGAGAAACGATGCTATTCGTAGTGCGCATCATTTCATGGTAAATGTATTCGGTTCTATTGCGGTCCTTGAAAAATATTAACATTTGTGTACTTTTTATATCAAATGCAGACAGGAATATTGATATTTAATCACACTTTACTGTAAACATATTATTATTAAAGCTACTGGACTGCTAATTTTAATAAGTTTCCAACCCCCATCAGAAATTTGTGGCTGACGCTGCATTATTTTTTAAATAGTCATTGAGAACCCTACACAGTGAAAAACAATATTATTATT
This sequence comes from Tetropium fuscum, assembly GCA_964058915.1. NCBI lineage: Eukaryota > Metazoa > Arthropoda > Insecta > Coleoptera > Cerambycidae > Tetropium > Tetropium fuscum. The sequence goes on from CAXKVY010002400.1 coordinate 11,965, forward strand.
GTCTGATGAATGAACTTTTTTAATTATTGCAGTAATCTTCACGGGCGTTAGCGCACGAAATTGATCTGGGACATATTTCGATGATTGAATATTACGTAAAGCTGAGAAAACTGTGTATTATTAAAATAGTTTACGCCGTATTATTTTTTGAAACAGTCATTCATGAATCTATTATCCCGATGGATGAAAATTGGTTAATATAATTTATTAAACAAACCATGACAGGGCGGTTTTTCGTAAAACCGTCTTCTGACAAATTGTACTAAGGGCCGGTTTTACAATGCTTGTATATTAGGGGCGATCATAAAAGTCGACTATTTTTTTTCCTTTGGGCAGACTTTGCAAAAGATGGTACAATCCTATATGGTCCAATATTAAAACCCCAAAATAATTAAAAGATAATAAGAATCTACCACCCTCAGCAGCCTGTCAATTTTTTACATATGCTAATCGCTGATAGTAATTAAAGAAAACAGGGCAATAATATTTCTATAATTTAATAATAATGAAAAAATATTAAAATGTAATCGAACTGCAATATAGTATTTAACTTAAGGTATTTTAGTATCAAAAACAAACTAAATGCATGAAAAACAAATTTGTCTTATATCACATTTCCCCGGTTTACCTTATTGTTTTTTTTTAAATATTCAATGATAGTGGTAAAAAATACCTTCGGCATCATATTCCGTATAGTGATATTTACGAAATAATTTCCCGAAAACTGACAAAAATAAAATGTCAAAGTTTGACAAGTTGTCAAAATAGATGTTTCTTTATATGCGTGATTTTTTATAATATTAAACCTCTTGTAGGTTTTTAGTTATTAAAAAAAATGTAAAATGATATTTTCAATGCTATTGATAATACAATATTAATATTTTCACACAAGAAGTAATTACATGCATAACAAATAGCCGTCACATGGATAAATCTAAGTTTCATTTTAAAATATAACAAATAATGCCAAAATTATATTGACAAACAAGGAAAAATGGAGTCGTTATACGCCAATACCTTTGAAACCTATAGTAGTTTAAAATAATATTTTTTCTTTATACCGTTCCTAAATCAACCGCGTAAACGCGTAAAACAGGAGTGATGAACTGTCAAATCTGTCAAATATCACTACCAACCCATTAAAATGTTGTTTTATACCATGGACAGTTTATATACTGCTATGTAAACGTATTGTCGTACTGTAGATCACGATGTTGGTTATACTTTGAATAATGAAAGGTATAAGATATACCTACCGAGTAATGTTAACGCACGTTTATTCCACGATTGTAAAACTGGGCCTAAATATTCTTTACAATGCCATTAAGACTATATACGTTTATACCCGATCGTTAGATCAAGTCACGCTTCGTTAGGTTTCGATCGTTAAATAATTATCGGAAAGCTGGAAACCAAATTAAATAAAATATTAAACAAACAATGACTGTCAGATTTTTAAAGACTGCCGTCTGCCTTGACAAATTGCAAATCGTTTTATAAATAGCCTCTGTTGTGTGGTGCCGTACAAAAAGTAAACTTTCTGCCACTGTGCTGGCTGCTATATTTCGCTTTAAATAATACATGAACATCGGGAACAATAATCGATATCTCACTAATTGAATTCTTGTCTGAGAATTTTTACCGGCTTCATAACAAGCCGAAGGATGGACAATGCAAGATGAACAATGTTCGGTATACTTAGAATTTAGGTCTTCTTAAGAGAGTTTAAGGACCTATTTGATCTTGCTACCTTATTCAGCGTGTTCTCAAAGAAGGAGTTTGTTTCAAAAATTTAGATTTTAAATGTAGATTACACTGAGATAATTACTTATTTTGGGTGAAATTCAACAACCTTGCAAATAAAATATAACTATATTTGACTATATATTAATAAAATATTTGTGCAACTAAATAAAAGTTTATTCAAACTATCAAACCCCATCACATTTCTTGGGTTCTTGATGCCAAGCTAATATAACGAAATCATATTTTTTTATAATATATATTTTAGATATTTTTTGGCTTTAGTGAATTTTAGACATTTATTATGCAAAAACAGGTTCTATGTGCACTAAGCCAAAGTTTCCTTCACAAAGAAATAACTACAATTTTCATGGCATTGCATGGGTATTTTTTTACGCCTACAGAAAGTGGTTTTGTTAAAGTATATTTGAGTCATTGTTTAATGTCCAGTCGTAGAATGAAGATCACCAGTCTGTTATCGAACCGGCATATCAAAGATGATATTTCTTAGCTCTTTTGGAACTCCTAGTCCTCGTTTAAAAGGCGAGAAGCAAGAACATATTCAATGTCACCGAATTGGCTTCTTAGACGATGTGTCTTTGCCATAAATCTGTCTGTAACCTGCTGTTTTGCACCTGTAGGATATTAGAACCGAGAGATTTAACGCTAATTAGCCTTAAATTATTTCGGATAGTGAATACTAATGAGACCCAGACACTTATCGATACGCTCTTGCATAATTTTTACCATTTTCCTTATAGTTCAGTAATATTTGCTGATTCTCTATATTTTGCACTGTTTTTTTATTTTTTTTATTTCGTCTCCTCATGCATCTTCCGCTGGCGTAGATATTTAAAATAACAATGTATAAAGTAAATAAATCAGAGAGTATGCATCAGACAGTGACGATACTGAAGTAAACTACATGCTTAGCATAACGAAGTCAGAGCATATCACAGCGTCACCCAACTAGACACATTTCAATCTGATATATGATGTTTTCAAAATAGTAATTCAAAGTGAAATTATGAAAAGTAAAAATAATAAAGCATTCTGATTGGTTAACAATATAATTACAATACCAAAGAGATACTAGTAACTAAGGAAATATCTTTGTTTCTGAGAGAGGTATTTCCTTAACGATAGAAAACAACGCGAGGAGTTCAGCGTATGGCATTCAGGAAGTAGCCATGCAACGTCGTTTCTTAAAAGAAAATTTAAGTGTTAGTAAGTTAAAATCTTCTAAAAATCAATTTAATTAATTCGAGTTTATGCTAAATAGGCATACTTGTGTTTACATATGACATATAAATTAGGTGTTTTTGTGTGTGAAATCACACTTACACTTAGTTTCCTAGCAGATCCAATCTGTAATTTGTGTAATCATATCAAGAAGAAGATCGACTAATCAAAGCGAAATCAACAAATATCTGAAATCTTCAAAGTTGTATATAGTGCAACGAATTGTACGCAGTAGAAGGAGATATAAGGCAGAGTTCCGGCTTCCGGCTTCCAGCATTCCAGTCCAGCTTCATCACAGCGCCGCTAGATGTCATCATTCTAGTGGTGTAGTGATTGTGTAGTGTGATAAGTGTATTTTTATTAACTTTTATTTTCAAAAAGGTAATCACAATCATATATAAATATTTCGCTTTCTAATAATTTGTCATAATTATTCCTACTTAGAAAAGGAATATTGTTTCTAGAGGATTTATTTAAAGTAATATGTTATCGCAGGGTATATTTTAAGATTTTATAAAATTTATAAATGCAGCATTGATATTGCTTCTTTATAATAAATCCATGTCACATGTAATGTATACCAATCCCTTTTATTTAAAAAGCTTAAAGTCACTGAATATTCATATTTACTATAGAGAGATAAACCTGGTTGATTTTGTAACAAAAATTATTCTGTAGTAAATTAAACTTCACAATTTCATCTGTAAAATGGTTCTTAATGTTTTGCGAAAAACACTAGGTAATCTTGACTTGGGTAAATGGGTTATTTAAGGGCAAATTTCCTGTTTTTGATTTTTTACATTCCTTTTTTGCCGTACATTCCTTTTATGCTTTTCGCATAATACATAAAGAATATCAAAATATTCCAAATGTTTTTATCTAGAGGCAACTTACAGAACGTAATTACTGGAATAATATATGAATAGTAAAATACAAATAGATTAAAATCTTACACTAAAAGTCTAGTCTAGTAAATAAAAGTATTTGGTCTAGATATCGTATATACACTGAGCTCGTAAAGTTTGGAATAAATTCAATTAATCGTTATTGAAGGATTTTCACAGGAAATCGTCGGACACGTCAACCTTATTTTATAAAATGTCACTTTTTTCAGCCATCGATTTTTTTTTGTTTTGTTCGTTTTTGAGCTATGACGACAATTTTTTTAAATGACAACCCATATTTTTTTTCACGGATTTCGATAGAGCACATTTTTCTGAGTGCGAATATGTCAAAAACATAGTACCTTTAACATTAAAGTTTTCGAGATATTCGGTTGCAAAGTTTATAAAATGTACCATGGCACCATGCATAAGCTATCGGGCGGGTCAAGATTTTTAATAGCTTATTGATTCTAATAGCTTATAGCTTATTACATATTAAAAGATTAAGGAGTAATATTATTTATTTTGGTAGCTTATCGAACATTTTGAAAGATTTGGGAGTAATCTGTTTAATTTTTTAACAACAATTTAAACAAATAAAAAAATATTTTAACAAATAAATGATAAATAATTAAAGTAAAAAATAAAATCAGAGTAAATTTTCAAAGTGACCTCCATTCACTTCCTGGCAATATCCCATCCGCCACTGAAACTCCTGCAGAACCTTACCAACAGTATCGGGTTGAATGGTTCGAATTTCATTGCGAATTCTGTCCTTTAATTCTTCGATGGTATTTGGTCTATTGAAATAGACTTTGCTCTTTAAATAGCCCCATAAAAAGTAGTCTAGGGGAGTGAGATCTGGAGATCTAGGGGGACATTCGATAGTTCCCCTGCGACCAATCCAATGGTTAGGAAATACATGGTTTAAATAATCGCGAACGATCACTGCAAAATGGGGTGGTGCACCGTCTTGTTGGTACCATATCGTGTGATGGGGCAGATCTGGATCTACGTCATTTGGGTAAAGTACCGCAAGTGCAGGGACTAAGTCGTCTCTTAAAAATTCTAAATATATTTCACCTGTTAATACGCCTTCAAAGAAAAATGGGCCCAAAATACGATTACCTACAATACCAGCCCAAACGTTAACTTTTTGTGGAAACTGACTACGAGTTTCCATTTTCCAGTGTGGATTTTCAGGAGACCAATATCTACAGTTTTGCCGTTTAACTGTGCCGTCGAGATAAAAGGTAGCCTCATCAGAAAAAACAATATTGCGTAAAAATCCGTCGTCATCAATCAGGCGTTGCAACATGGTTTGGCAAAACTGTAACCTACGGTCAGGATCATCTTCGTTTAACTCTTGGACCAAAACCACTTTATACGGATGCCATTTGTTCAATTTCAAATATTTCAAGACGGAGCTTTGAACTATTCCGTTGTTTGCCGCCACTTGGCGGGTGGGTAAATGGGGATTTTCTTGAAGCTCTAGTAGAACATTCAATTTAACATCTTGTTGCACTGGTGGACGACCCGTTCTAGGGCGATCTCTCGTATGACCCACTTCTAAAAACTTTTGTTCTATTTTGCTAACGGTGGACTATGTAATTGGTTCTCTGTTTGGATATTTGTTGTTAAATAAACGGCAAACTTCTACTTGTGTGCGAGCTCTGTCCCCGTAACCGATCATCATCAAAATTTCGATTCTTTCCCTTTCACTCAAACGACGGACCATTTTTAAATAAAATGAATTATGATGGAATAATGATTAATCAACTTACTTAATGATATTATTCAACTGATTAAATCACAAACTTGCGAAGAAAAACTTCAAAATTGTGACAACTGTCAAAACTGTTGTTTTTCCTGCGCTTTCTTGATAAATGATTAGCATTTGGTCATCGCTTGTATAATTCATTCTTAAAACTTTGCAACCGAATATCTCGAACACTTTAATGTTAAAGGTACTATGTTTTTGACATATTCGCACTCAGAAAAATGTGCTCTATCGAAATCCGTGAAAACAAATATGGGTTGTCATTTAAAAAAATTGTCGATGACGTCATAGCTCAAAAACGAACAAAACAAAAAAAAAATCGATGGCTGAAAAAAGTGACATTTTATAAAATAAAGTTGACGTGTCCGAGGATTTCCTGTGAAAATCCTTCAATAACGATTAATTGAATTTATTCCAAACTTTACGAGCTCACTGTATGAAAAACTATAGCGCCACTGTTACCAATCAAAGTAATAGCCATGAACACACTTTATAGAGGTGTCCTTGTCAGCTAATAAAGGCCACCATATATTTAAAAGCTGAGCCGTTTAGGTGGAGATTATAATTCTTCCTCTTCTGTTGCAGAACTACAGTTTGAACACTTTACATGTTTAGAATCATTTTATCGAATCTGCGACTGCCATGGCTTGGAAATTCATTTGGTCCGAAGTAGTGGCTTTGCCGGATGAATTTATATCCTCTTAGTGATTCTAAAACAATAAAATAATATCAATTTGCTATCTCCTCGTCCATAATTCAATCTAAAAACGACCAAAAATAAATCTCATTGTAAATTAGATAAATACAAGAGATATAAACCGACAATCTGAATACCGAAAGTTAGCTGGGCGGACACGTCCATCAACGTGGCTCGATTTGAATAAAAGACGATCGGCTTCAAAACGACTATTTTGCATGCGTGCACTTTCGAGTCTCCGAAAATCTCCCACGTCGAGGAAGATCTTAAGATGCAGATGCTGAGGAAACCCTCAATAAATGAGTCGACAATGCGGTGTACATTGAAATGTCACGCGGGAATGGATGTCGAAGGGTAGGGCGACAACTTGACGAACGAAAACGAATAAAACATATTAAAATGTAGTGCCAACGGCTTCCATGTATCCTTCACCAGGGACACGCTGACGAATTTATGTGAGAAGCAGATTCCGCCAAGAATAAAGTGCTAAACTTTTATAAAAATTGGTTACATAGTCGGTAAAAATAAACAACCTAATAATTACTTTCTTCTTAAAGACCTATTCGAGGTCGATTGCTACAAAGTGTTTAATAATTGAGATAGATGATAAATCGTGCTGACATGTACTCTCACTGGCACACCAGTTTTATGTTTGTACCAATTCCGTTTCGAAATTAGCAGTTTTTGTGAATTTTATTAATTAAATATAATTTAGCAGTGTATTCATTTATTAGCAGACAATGCTGTTGATGTAATGTAGGTTAAGCCATTTTATGATCAGAAGATATCAGAATCTTTGGACCAGGCTACGTAATTTAAAAGAAAATTGAGTGCCATGATAATCTGCAGATGTCATGTATAACATCTGTATTATTTACACCAACCAAGGGCGATATTCATGGCATAAATTTTCTCTAATGTACCAGCCCATTGAATAGATTAATTTTCTTATAAATTGGTAGATTAATAGAATTAAATTAGACCATTTCACGGCGGTAACTTCCACCCCTTACAATATACCTAGTCACACATTTATAATTTTATACCGTTTCCATTCAAGCATAGGATGGCGATTATAAAAATATTTTGGGTTTTTTTTTCTATGAGGTTAATCAATTTATTAAACAAATGATGAAGAAATCGCAAAAAATATCAATGGTTTTTCCTTTTCGCTCGTATAACTCGGAAGCTATTAGTTTTAGACAAATTTCGAAGAGCAAAAAAAGTTGTAAAAGTTAAATTTTACACATAATAGAGCTGGTTGCGAATCAAAAAATTATTATTATTATTGCAAATATCAATATAGAATAGAATATAGAAAAGGGGAAACCAATCAAAATCAAGAATTTATCAGCTGATTATTAGTTATGTCCATGGTTATAACCTAAAAATATCTAATCTATCCTAAAATGTGTGTATTATTCTGTTATTTGCTGTACATTATTACTTTTGCAGTTAAAGCGTGGCAAGCTTCACTACTACTTTTTAACTAAATAATATAATATCATCGACATCATAAAAGTGTAAGCTAATAAAGTACATACAGAAATGAATATATCTTTTACGCGCTTGGATCATGAAGAGTGCGAAGAATGTGCCAAGTTAAAAACTCATGGTCACACAGAAGATATTATTTGCTGAGTGTGAATTGTGCCAACAATATGTAAAACATAAAAACAATATATAACTGCAAGAGGAATGTATCAGATCGACGCTGATTCTCAAAGAGAAGAGAATGATGTATGCTATTAAGCGGATCTTCAAAAAGTATAATGTTGCCTAGAATGGAAGAATTCAAGGTTATCTTGTTCACTCCTAGAATCGTAGTATTCAATGAAGGCTTAGTTCCGGTAGAACCGAAAACGCCTGTCAAACCAATCACACCTCTTTGACACGAGGGTATAGCTGGCAGGAAAAAAGAAGAAATAATAATCTCCTTTTATTCTTTCCGTTTAATTAACAGGGATGCCAGAAATATAACTCTTTGGCTAGACAACTGCTCGACCCAAAACAAAAACTGGTATTTGCTTTAATTTTTTCTGTATATAGCATAACTTCACCAACACCAAGTGCAAGCAAATTCATTTAAAATATTTTGAACAATGCGACACTTGCTGATGAGTGCTTTCACCATTATGAATTATGAAGAATAGAAAATATGGATTTTGAAGTTCTAAAGTCTCAAGTTCTCTTGCCCTAAAATTAAGCAGCTGTAAGCAGCCTAGGTCATATCTAAATGATATTGATAGGTTACTGCTGTTAGAGGCTCATATATTTTAAAATGTTGGACCGATTTGTTTATATTTTAAGGTCCAAGTTCTCTAATTTCTGTGATTCATTTTAAGTGATATTTTTTAATTATCAAAACACCTTGGGTCAAGAGTTTTATTGCATATTTGCTAAAAATTGTTTCAAGTCTTTATTATTGTATACAAATTTAAGGTGTTTAGTATATTTTTCTTGTGCAGTAATTGGTCTACTGAATTTTAATTTTTAATAGGTGTATAATATTCTAGTATTATTATAAGTAATGTTTTATCTTGTATTATTTTTTCTAAATATTAAATCTTTTTATACTCAATGGTAATCGTTTCATTTCAAGTAAGTACTTATAATTTTCTTAACCAGAATAGCAAATTTTTATAGTAAATAACATAGCTGCATAACATAGTAAAACGACATAATGGAAACCATATGCATCCTAAAATATATTAATAAAAAAGATATTAGATAATTTTACAATAAGTATACATATTATTATATATCGTAACCAACATATCAAAAATTATACAAGAAAATATGTATAAGTAAGTTGGGTTAGAAACTCAATTTTATCAAGAGAATTTATACTTCTCCTATAAAATACCATGAGAATCAGGTTCTCTTACTAATCTGTGAAGTGAAATACTTCGTGGTTTTCAAGAGTAGCAAAAATTCAGTTACGAGAGAACTCCGCCCACTTCTCATGAGATCGCGATGTGTCTTTGATATTATGACATCTATTTCTTCCGAAATACTTTAGTCGGTTTTGCATTTGTGTTGGAAATTTATATCTTGTTCTCGACTGTCCAGTTTTATGGGTATTTGTCTGTGACTTATGGCTCAGGATGTTATAGGAATTATTTGCGGGTAATTAGTGCTATTATTAGTTGTTAGTGTTACATAAGCAAAAGCAGGGCTGTAAAAGCGTTGGTACAAATATCTTAAGTCTGGGTTAGTATGTGTGTGGGTCTTTTATTGTTAGTATTTTATTATTATCTGTCTATGCCTCTTTTGTTAGCTATTGTTATTTTTTAATGGCTCTTTATTTTTCATATTTATTGTTCTTTTCTTGTTTTATTTTGGTATTTTTATCTTTTATATTGTTTTAGTTATTTTCTTTTTCTGTGTCTATTTTAGTTTTTTCATACTCAGTGCAGTTAATATTTGGTGTTAGGGGTTGGGATGCATGGTTATGGGGTGTAAATGTAGTTTATGGAAGGATACTTTGGCGGGTTTATGAACTTGGGTCTTAAAGCGGTGTGGATTGTTCTATTAATGTGTATGGTTAGCCTGTTCATGAATGATGGTATTACGTTATTTTCTATGTATGTGTCTAGATCTGTCATGCCCGTGTTTTGTGTAGTGTAGTGTTTCTTGTTGCTGTATAATCTTAGAGCTTTGTTTTGTCTAATTTGCATCTCTTTTTTCTGTGATTTTGTGGTTTCTCATGAGATAATCTACTCCCGAGATTTCAAGAATAGCCACCCTGGTATAGTTACGCCACGATACACCAGGGGGAACTCGTGAAAACCGGGTCGCAAGGTCGCGGAAACCGCGGATTCGCGATTAACTCAGTTTCTATGGCCCAAACGGGGAACAACACTTCTTATAAAAGTTGTACATCTGTAAATTATCTACTTTAACGGTTCTATATTTTTTTTTCGTACGACTAACTGTTTTGGAGATACGCCGCGGACTAAGTAAAAAATGCATTTATATCCGTCAAATATCTTTCGCACCACATATTTTACAGTTATCTTGCTTTTTAAATGAAAATTAAATATTGCTGTTATATAGGTCGGTGATATTTATTCGAGAAGTTATGTTCGAGATAGCGCCACGATATATTTCGACTATAAGTAGTAATTTGGGAATCGACAAAATGGTATATAATATACGCGGTGTATAATTATATATATAATTATATATATAATTATATACGCAAATGGTATATAATTATATAATATAAGATTATTGATTATAATTATAGAATATTTTTTCCATCCGCATGATTCAGTGTCATATTTTTCGAAAAAAAATACAATAATTATATTAAACTATTGGTGCTAATATACTTAGGTAATCCTGGTTGTTTAATTAATCCAAATGAGATGTAATAAATTTATTTTAATAATTATAAATTTCTACAAAAAACAGGTATTTACCAAAAGATTCTAATCTCTTTAACGAACACCGCTGGTATACCTACTTTTTCTAATACAGCTCATCTTAACAAAAAACTATGGAATATTCGATTTTTTGTTTATCACGGCCACTGATAAGAATGCGTGTATTCCACGGAGTTCTCGAAGGTGGTGGTAGTGGTCAAAATGCCTGATGTGTGGTGGAGATCAACGACAGGGCAGGTGGTTTTCACAGAAAACACCAGGCGCCCCCGTTCTGCCTCCTGATTGGCCGGTTGACACGAGACCACGGATATATGCATTCAACGTACATTTCGGCTCTATTGAATTAATTACCGAAATGAATGAGCGTATAAAAGCAAGTTTGCGAGTTGCTCTCCAGTACTCTCTCTTCCTGAATAAGGCCTGCAACGGCCGCAAACCGCATAATTATGATTCCGGGCAAGATATTACGATTTAGCTACAACATATTATACAAAGTCAATTCGGTGATAAAGGCTGCTAAAGAAATTTTAAATTAACGCTGCCGATCTGAAAATTCGTACACAGTATTTTGACAATAGCAATGTCCGTTAAGAGTCGACTACCTGCCAATCGATGTCTTGGTCAAGTCCATATTATTAGTTTTCGCCATACTATTTCTATCAATATACGTTCTAAATATAATAAAATTAATAGATACGTATATATTTTATATTTAATATTAACGTTGGCCATAAATATTTAGTTATATTAATAATAATTGATTTTTTGCGAAACGTATTTCCTCTTTTGCAGGACAATAATCTGTGTCATAATAAAGAAATCCCTATAAAAAGAAGATTTCATAATGACATGTTAAGAATTAGAAACAAAAAAAATATGGCAAACTATAGAGACTATAAAATGTATATGCAAAGAGAAACATATTTTATTCTGCTTTGTGACAGTTTTTGTAACCCGGATATAATATTACAAGGGGGTAAAAAAAAATAACCCCTACATTATTTTTCATTAAAACTTTTAACACGTCAACATTAATAATATGCGACGACGGTTTGAATCTGTAACTTTTTTGCTGTTTCCTTCGCAAAATTTATAGACTTCCCAAAACATAATAAAATGATACACATCCATAGTCAAATAAATTCACTAAAGGGTTATTATTCAGTGAAATAATCAAGTAGGCTGTCGTCTTGAAATGAAATCATGATGACAAGTATTGCTATTGTTTTGTTTTCTCTAGTCAGCTTTATAAGAATAAAAAGATTTAAGTACGTTTTTGAAAGTTATCTTCAAGTTTACAGTAGAAATAAATATCATACTACGATATTGGGGTAAAAAATCTATCCACAAATATGGCGATAAAATAATTCGATTTAAAATATTTTTGAATTCCTAATTTCATCGCTAGGGGCGCTTTTGCTATGGTGTTTCAGAAAATCTTTAATTTCTGCAAATATCATTTTAAAATGGTGATAGCAGACATAGTTTCCATGACAAATATTTCATTAATGTTATTACCAGCAATATTGTTAATTTTCTTGGTTTAAAATATATCTTCTTTTAGTTAAATTATATACTGACAATAATTGTATCTAACCTAAAACTTCTAAAAAAAATTTAATTTAATAATGAGGAATAATCAGGAATACTATATTGTTACGCCACTGGGTTCGTATAATAAGTGGTAATGTCAAGAATTCAAATACACTTTAATAACTTCTAAACTAAACAAGTTACAATGGTTTTCAATAATAAATCACTATCGCAAACTGAACACTTTCAATTACTTGTTATTTTATCTGGTCTCTAAGAAAGTCTAAACTAAACTGACTGCCGCGACGATCGGCTGGTCCTTATATACTGTTTTCATGGTTTTCGCAACTTCTAGAAAGAAGCTTCTTGATTATTCCATTTCATTCTAGATTGTACATAGGGCCTCACGAATATTTGTACAAGAAGTAGTCCACATGTTCTTATACTGCAACTATTATAAATGGGGTCATGGGGCGTATTTCGGTTATTTCCTAGATAGTTAAGACTTCGCCACTGGGGGGTTGTGTCTGGCACCCCCAGATGAGATATTGCCAAATCGTCGGGTGCGGTATTGCCAGATTGTGAAGATTTTCCCTAGATCTAGGGAATTTTTAATAAATCGTGCAAAATCGCTACAGACGATTCCGTAACAGTATATACGATTTCTACACTAAATATCACAGGAATTCATTAAGAGCAATGCGATATGTATAATTGTATCCCGAGAGAAATCATCCGGATATTAAAATATGTCGTCGTTTATTTATAAATTCTTTTACTAGAAGTAGAAGTCGCTAAGCATATATATATGTATAATTTATCTAAAAGTGTTCATCAAATAATCAATAACGTGCTTACCATGACTATTAATATCAGTATCAATCCATTCAAAATATGTAGGTACTATAATGACTTCAAAAAAAAAATGTTTGTAATAATCGGCTTAGGAGCAATTTACAAAATGATATTTTCCCTTAAAATAATATAGGGGAGAGGAAACATCAATTATAAATAAAGGGATGTTGAACCGAAAGAACAAATACTTATGTGCCTCTAACAGCCCTCATATCATGCAAGAGGTACGACGCCGAGTTCGTTTTTCGTTAAATTATTTAAGACGATTGATAATTTACCGTTAGAACTGGTCTCCATAATGCGACATATGTTACAAATTGCTTAAACGAAACATTTGGCGCTTCCTCCATAGGAACCATGGAGTAAGAACAAAGGAATCAGTAGCTTGGTCCAGCATATCTCCGGATCTTGATCATTTGGATTTCTTATAAGGATATCTTAAAAACAAATTGATGGGTATGACCATAGACTAATGACAAGATAAAATGGTGGTAGTATTCGAAACAATTGAAGCAGTAATTCAAGCAATTCAAAATAAATATTCGACAATCAACATAGATTGAACGAAATAAATAACGTTTTGAATAATTGATCTAGCATGTTCGGTATTATTATTGGTTATTTAGATATTACTTTCAGCGATAGGACTGTCTTGACCTATCATTCTGTGAGGTCTAAATATTGTTTGGTTCCGGAAGAGGGTTCTCAGAATCCAAGTCAGGCAAACTTATCAGCCTTACATTATATAATCGGTCTTACCTCGGGCTGCTGCGAAGCAACTCAAAACTATTGAACAGGCCTGATTGCCAGAACAAATATGTATTATTTCTACCACACCACTTAGTTTCTTTCTAACGCTATAACAACTAGAATTAGATAGACGACTTTCTGGATGTCTATGGGATACTCCAAATTATCTGGAATACACACATATGCAAGTGATAACTACAAACCTGTTGGCTCTATGGACTTCTCTTGAGTATTTGTAGGAGCATATATTTCACCAGTTATGCGAAGTTTATTTTTATAAGCACTCTATTTGAATTTAATATCTCTGTCACTCTGTTTCAGTACATAATACATAATATGCTTAAGCAACTATTATAATTGGACTTATCCTGATTCATCTTCCGTGTTCCAATCGATAACTGGAGAAATTGGAAGCTAGCAGTAAGCAACAATGTATTAAAAATCACTTCGCAATTAATCTATTATTTTTTAACTAAATTAATACTACATTCATTGTAATCAATCGATTACGACAATGTCTACACGTGTTGGCGGTGTACATCTTGCCCCATTAAACAATGCTCTCTTCAGTAAGCGCAAGTAGTCACCCACCGCGATGGCCCTAACACAGCGACGTGTGTCTACATTCACGTAGTCGAAGAAGGCCAGCGCCAGCTGCCTTGGACAAAAACCTCTGGTTCGAGACCAGCCAGCAGACAGACACACGTGCTAGGACTGATTAGCTTTCAGTTGTTTCAGTCTGGCATACCGGCTAGGCAGACTTACTGTACCACCAGCTTTTTTATCCGCGCTCCATCACCATATTTTATTGATGCATAGGTCGATAACGACACTTATCGAGGATTGGAAAGCGGCTTGTATGCGGACAGAGTTGCATGTAATATTTAGGGCTATGGGGGGGTCCTTCCGACTGCGACCTAGAAAATAGTAAAACAAAATTTGCCATTAATATTTATCAGTTTTTTTCGCTATATGAACATTTTCTTTACTTATCTGAAATCGTTGATTTAGTTTAATATGTGAATAATATTAAAATGAATGGATCTTGCAAGTGACAAAGTGACTGTTTCCTGAATCGTTACAAATATACTGCCTCACTTCTACAAAACTTTTCCGTAATCTGTGTATTTTTCACTATGGAATACATCCTTCATTTGGTATTACTCTAACCGACCGCGACCGTATGAATGAAAGTGGAATTGTCGGACGTTTAGTATTCCGTGCAGGCAGTAAGTATATCTGCTCTAACAATGTGTTTTTGGCTAGAAAGGTTTGAATAAAGTGGCCACCGTGCTGTATAAATCCATCTTGATGGCTGTACAAGCATAAAATATGAGACAAAAACTCAGGCAAGGTCTGAATTAAATGTTTACATATCCCATTCATAATCGGCGACGCTAAAAAACAGCGGGGCAATTAAATTATGGTAGCGAGTTATTTCGTCCAATTAAATATTGAATCACGTTAATGAATTATGAAAATATTGGTAATAATAACAGCTTTCTTTTCTGTTTTTACCTCGGAAAGAAGATCAGGTAGGCTGCGAAAAGGAAATTTTACTTCTCACAACTTTTACTTTTCACCACCAGTGGCGACAAAAGTGTCACGTATCTTCGTCCACGAAACAGGAATTTTCACTTACTTGTCCCGATATTTTAAAAGTCAAGCATTTTTTATGTGTTCTAGGAGATAATCACATAACCTTATGGAGGTTGAAGGGATTCGAAATATATGGAGATAATAATAGTGAAAATAATAATATACAGGTCCATGACATCAGATGTCGGACCTGTTAAAGGGTGCCAGATACTCTCATACACATATTATCGGTATGTTTATGCGGTCTTGGTGGCGTACATCCATCGACATCTCGCGGCGTTACGAGCGGGCGTTACGCTGCCAGAGAGGGCGTTATGCTGCCTTATGCCCTGAGGGATACTGAATCCGTTGCGATGAATGGTGCCGACTCTATTGGTGCTCATTGCCCACATGACTAAGCCTGATACAGTACTCCGCGACCATAAAACTAAGACGACGTTGTTGTAGAGTTTTTGGCTTCTGCCGAGACGAATATCATCTTAAAAGAGGAGGAAAATCATACTAAATCTAAATGTCAGAATATTCTCTTCGAACTCCGTAGGCTTAAACTAGGTTATTTTGTTAGGATTGTGGTTTTGGTAATAGGTGTTCTTGATATGATATTATCAGAGAGCAAGCAGCATGTCTTTCGGGGTGCGAAAGACATGCTGCTTGCTCTCTGATAATATCATTTTCGCTTGCGCCAAGCAGAGAACTTAGCGGATACCATGCAGAAGGTTGTCAGCCTACGACCGACGGCGACGTTTGCTCAATGTATATGAGGACTGGACCCAGCAATCGCCGACTTAACGGTGTCCGCATATAAGCGAAGATCAGTATTATCAGGCCGATTCAGGATGGTTGAATCGCAAACATCTACTGCTGAATTATTTAGTCACTTATCGACGGCCGCCTCTTTGGTCATTGGTGATGTGAAGGGGCACCAACTGAAGCGGTAGCCTCGAAGAAGAAGAATAAGACCTTCTGGTAATCAAAGGCCAGGGGGTGAGCACATAATAACGTGATGGATTAGAGCAAAATGAAGCGATTGGAAAGATATGGAAGAAGAAAATTCATTAGAGCAATCGAGATTCAACTGGTGCAAAATAAATCATTTTAATTAGAGATACTCTTTGACTTATTCTGCACTACGTCTTCTATTTCCATGTATTGTTCTTCGCCCACATTTTCATATATCACTGTTTCTATATCTTGAATTATATATAATAGTCTCACCATTTAATATTATATACGATTATAGATTTTTGCTCGAGTTTTCGCTTCATTGTTTTAATAGACCAAACAAATAGTACAGTAGAAATCTCTAAAATCGCGCAAATTAACGGCTAGTTCTAATTTTTTAATGTGTTGTTAGGACCACTACCAGTAGTGTATATCCAAGTTTGCAACCTCGAAAGACCTGTGCCAACTTCGTAGCACTCGAAAAACCGCGAAATTTTCCCATTTTTGTCGGTTTTTTCACTATTATCTTCTAAACTCCACAATTCCACATTTTTGGAAAAAATGCCAATTTTTGGAAAGCTGTATCTTAGTAAATATTATACCTATAGATCTGGTTATGGTCTCAAATTGCAGTAAATTTAATCTACTTTAAAATACGTCATAAAATGCTTTGAACGAACGCATGGTTTAGAAGATATAGTGAAAGAAACGAAAAAAGTGCGAAAATTTCGCGGTTTTTCGAGTGCTACGAAGTTGGTACGGGTCTTTCGAAGCTGCAAACATGGATATATACTACTGATAGTGGCCCTAACAACATAAAAAATCAGAACTAGCCATTAGTTTGCGATTTATGTACTATATTACTAGACTAATATAGATATTCTCCTAAATGGACATTTCTTGTTCATTGTATTGTGCTTATTTATTACAATCAATGAAATGTGAGTAAATATATACAATGGCGGAAGCTGAAAGTAAACGACTCCTCTCCGGTTTATCCACTAGAGTAAACAACGTGAAATTAAGGGTCGTGCGATAATGATTACATAATTAAAATTAATGTATTTATATTAAACCGCATTATTTGAAACCCCTTTTAGCATTTAGTATAACGTTCAGGAACACTGGAACTGGTTTAATTATTAAATTTTTTTATATAACAAAAGCCCACACCATAGTTTATTATGCACCGTATATGCAGCCATGTTCCGGCAACGGATGACAAGTACGTCAAGTCCGAGTAAACGCGAATGTGTCGGCATATGGCTGCAGCTTCATCTACTGACGGCAGTGAAAGTGAAGATGAGGAGTGACGGATAAGTCTTAGTGATGATTGTTGTATGTTGTATGGTGTCTTTTTGACGAACAGGAGATTTTATAAAATTGAAAATCTTAAGCTTTAAAATGCTGAAAATTCTGAAAAACTTGTTATTATTAATAAAGGCAGGCTAAAACCTAGATAGTATGAAAATCTTAACCACAAAAATCAAAACACGTTCTCGAAATTTTAACGTGGAAGAAACCATTAAACGGCTAATTGCTTCCTTCGTTTGAAATGTCACCGCACGCTACTGGTGAAATTGTGAATCTAATTTGATAGGAAAAGTGTAATTCTAAACTTGCAAGGAAAACAAACAATAATTATATTCCATAAAGCAAGCTCGTACAGCACTCAAATGGCAGGTTCAGTATCATGAGGAAATATTTCTGCTGCAATAACATCTTCTAACCGTCTTCAATAAGATCTCATAATCTTCTCTAACATTCTAGTTATTTTTGTCGCATAGTTCTTCGTAATTTGCACACAAGAAATATCTTGTATGTAACTTCTTTACAATGTTCCAAAATATTTTCTGTTGGATTCATGTCTGGACATTCCGCTGGCCAGGACAGTAAACTTATTGCATTTTCATTTGTCCACTTTTGGACTTTTTGTTTGCCAATTGCATATAGGTTATTTACATTACAAATGTTGAAGAATTAGCCGATAAACAATAATCGGATCACATAACCTTTATCTATTTGTTATGTGTTAGACCACCACTGCCAAACTAACTTAACTTACTGCCTCTGTATATCAGATTTAAAAATAAATTTCGTTACATTCTGCAAAGTGTAGTGCAACAGTATAAATTGATGCGCGACAACAAATATTTATACGCAGGTTTAATACAATTACTGAAAAGATTATTAATGGCATTCGCAGCAGGTTGGTGGTCACTTATCTGCTACGTATCGAGAACAATTAATGATGTATGCAGTAATTCCGGGCACTGACATGGCCAAATATGAGGATTACATACGCGTATGGACCGAATTTGGAGCACTTTCTTAATGAGTTATTATTAATATTTCATTTGGCAGTGCGAAGGTAGAAATTGCACTTCAAAATACGTGTCGCTAGCAAATTTATTTGCAAAAGTAACAAATGCGTTTCCAAATGAAAAGTGGGTCGAAGGTTCAACGTCTATAGAGGACGTAAGAAGTAAAAATACTTCTTTACTGAAACCGAATGAAAATATTATCATTTTACTTTCTTATGTATAGTATATTAGAAAGTTTAGAGATTTTGAAAACTAATCAAAATGTGTTAGGTTGGCCTGTTGGCCTAGTTAGGTTGGTTGGTTAAAATGGCCTATTTTTTATTATTATAACTGATCATAACCATAGTTTCTTCGGATTTACTTAAAAACAGCGAACCATGAGACAAAACTTCTAAAGCCAAAATCGAAATTTCCTATAAAATCGTATGATTCATATAAATTTTCGCAATATCTTTAATAATATGCGAAACTATAAATATTTGGAAAGTATAAATCACGTTGAATAGCCAAAGAAAAATAACAGCACTATTACTTTTTTTAGAAACAAAAGATGAAGTTTCTGGACTTTCTAGTTTTCAACGTAAGTTACGATGCAGTTTCCCGGCTTTCCCCACATTTTCATTGTGGGACATTTAAAAATTAGATGAAATTTAAAATAAGTATCTTGGGAATTTTGTTCTCGCGTTTTTTGTGAACACACTATCTCAAGAACGAAATGTTCAAACAACGTAATAGTTGATATAAAAATTGTCTATGGAAAAAGCCTATTGTTTTAGAGCTAAATCCAATAATAAATTATACCTACATGTTCTAAAGGATAAAAAACAACCTACAACTTCTGGGTACTTTGCTTTTTACAAGCTTTTATTTAACTTGCATATGCAAGCGTCTATGTATGTTTGTTCGGGTCAAATCTTGCAACTGAATTGTCAAGTAGTTATCCTCAGCCGATTGAGCCGAAATTTTGCAGGCACGTATAGTTTGGATGACAATGCATGGTTAGCTAAGTGGCGTCATTCTAAATCCAATATGGCGGACCGCCCAAGATGGCGTAGTAGTTATTTTTTATGCACTTCCATGATATGGCTACCACCTGATAGGGTTTGCTGACAAGAATACGAAAATAAAATGACGTCACTCTAAATCCAATGTGGCGGACTCACAAAGATGGTGGACTATCATGGGGGTGCATAAATCCCATGATATGGACATCAAATGAAAGCGTACAAGGGGAAAAATGGGTAGAATGGCGGTAATCAAGATGGCCGTTATACCAATTTTAAAGAGTTATAACTAGGCAAAGGTTAGGGTTAGGGATAGGTAAGATAATTTAAAATGTATTTTCTTCTTTTTAGAGCATTTAAAGCTTGTTTTTAAAAATTCATTTTTACTATTAATTTATTAATATTAAATATCCTACTTAGCGAAGACTATTCTATAGAATATTACACATTTTATAATTTTGAAAAGTGTTGTACTATAGTTACTTACACAAAGAAGTCAAATTTCCATTATGCTCTGAGCTCGTCGAACTTCTGTTGCATATTTTATCGCCCTTCCCCATCATACGTCTTTATTCAACTTTCGCGAGCCAGACTTTACTTAATTTAGGTTTCCCCGTCTCCCATAGCTATTATGATAATATTTCCGCTGTTTCTATCTCTTTTTCTAGTGCTTCATGGAATTTGCCATTTCCTTCAGACTTCAGATAAATTCTACGCTTCAGACTAAAAACTAAAATTACATTTTTACACCTCCATTTGTTGTCAGTAAATAAAATCTCAAAACGTGACTGCTAATTGAGAGCTCCGCTCGTAAAAACAGCACACACACCTTCGATTGTAGAGCGAACATTTACAGCTTTTTAATCCTTGTTAATTTTGAACTCGTGATTTTGGCCGGGCGCTTTTTCTTATAATGCATGACTGTCCGATTCTCAAATTTCCTAATTCATTGAGGGCAGCTCGTAAAAAAGGACGGGCAGCATAATAGATTTGAAATGAATGTAAAAAATAATAAAATTTCGCAAAAGAACTGACCACGTTTGCAACGGCCAGCGGTCAGTTTTACGGCTTTTAGCCCGAAACATTATCTGGGATTTCGGTCGTCTATTCAATTCGGCGCATGTTTATGCGTTTTGTAAATCCATTGCAGATTCTGGGCAAGACTCATGTTACAGGGATAATTGTATTAAAACTAGATGCTCCTGCTGTTATTGTTCGACTGTTTGGTGCTGTCATCGTTATACGACATGAAATAATTATATATTTTTATCTGCAAATGACATTGTAACTTCTATGTACACAAATTTAATTTTCATGTTGCCAATCTTAAGGGTTATTACCCACTAGGATTAGGATGGCTCTGAGGGCCAACGTGAAAAATATTAAAAAAATTATGTAAAAATTTCTACTTACTCGTATTATGTGAAATGTATAATGTATGAATGGATAATGAAGGTATCAATGGATAAAATATCAGCATACGTTTTTGCACATAAAGTAATTCCTCAAATACAATCATCGGGTTTCAAATCAAATCACAGTACGGTTATTGCTCTTAGCCATATTACTGATGACAGCACATAATAATGATAAGAATGAATTAACTTGTTTGATATTGTTGGATTTTAGTAAGGCGTTTGATACATTGGATCCAGAATACTTTGCAATAAACTTCTTCGGATTTGATATGCATTCAATGACATTCATACAAAGCTATCTTAGCGATAGAACTCAAGGAGTATGTATGAGATGCAATGTGTCTGACCCACTGCCAGTAAAATTCGGTGTTCCACAGCGTTCCATACTAGGTCCCTTGCTATTTTATATTTACATTAGCGACTTCCACACAGTAATCACCTCTTGTAATGTTCATCACTGTGTGAACGACACACAACTTTATTATAATTTCTCTACTGACAATTTAATCATTACCAACATCAAAATAAATAAAGATTTAAATTCCCCTTTAAAAATATCACTAAAATAAATCACGGATATTCGGTCCAAAAAAGAAAAGATTAACTGCAAATAATTTGTACATCTCGTTAGAAGATACTGAGCTTAAAACAGTTAATGAATGTAAAAATTTAGGAGTCTGGTTCGATACGGATCTAATATTTACTAACAAGATAAAACAGTTACTAAGAACATCTTACAGTACCCTAAAACAATTATATGCACACCGGATATCATCAATCGGAACTTAAAGTTAAAATTGCGTGAATCCTTGATTTCTTCAAAACTATCATATTGTGATGTTGTGTTTGGCTCATATTTGTTAAAAATTTATAGAAATAGGCCCCATATGATCCAAAATTTATGTATACGTTATTCGTATGGTATAGGAAAATTGGATAAGACACAAATTCAAGGATGCTGTTTGGTTGAAAATTGGTGACATGCATAAATACCACTTTTTGTGTTCTACTCATAAACTTTTAATTTCTAATACCCATATTTATTCATACAACAAAATAGTTAGGTTAAGTAATTGGGCGTAGTAAGTCACTAGTAAGTGACCATGCAAAAATGACGAATTAAATGAAATAGAACAAACTTAGAAACATGTCCAGCGATAACTAAAAAATAAAAAATAAATTAATAGTAAAAAAACATTTTTAAAAACAAGCTCTTATTGCTCTAAATGCTCTAAAAAGAAGAAAATAAACTTTATATTAAATTAAACCCATCAATTTATTAAGTTGCACAATTTATATGATATAAAGGTTTGTCGCGAGATTTGATTGTGTAGATAATCAAGAATATAATATGTAACTTGATATTGACATAAGTAATTCTGAGAAAAAAATTATGTTTTCTATAAAATAGGTAAATCTCGCGGCGACAAGTTGCAGTAAGAAGTAACAAGCAGAGCATTGTTAGGTACATTGTTATATTTATGAATATATTTATGGTTATTTTTAAATCTACAGACAAAATGTATGGATGTTTATTTTTGTTATTTCTTTTCTTTTATTTTTTTCTCTGATTGGGTTAAGTTGACAAACAGCTTTAAGCTGAAACTTTCACTTCTATTTTTATATGTACAGTTATATTCAACCCAATATTTGTTGCCTTATGTACTTTTTGTATTATAATGGAAGTGAATAAAGACGATTATTATTATTATTATTATTAAATAGCACAGGGCCGATGGCAGATCCCTGTGGCACCCTATTATCAACTTTACAACATTGTTCATTTGTTCTTCTGTTTTTAAATTAGTAGCTAATCTGTTCCTAAAAAAAATGTTCTCAAGCTGTTCTTACATAAATATATTCTTTTAAGTTTATTGAGATTATAATATAATGCCGTTTTTATTCGGTTCTTTTTTAAATAAATGTAGTTTTAGTTTATTATAATAACACTATTTATTTGTATATCTTAAAAACATAATACAGTAATTAGAGGCACAGTATTGAATGTTGTAATCATTCTTCTTTTTTGTAAATCAACCAGAACAAGATATTTACAAGAAATGGTTACAGTTTATTTTTTTACGGCGACCCCAGCGACAAGGGTACGACATAGCAAATAAGCAATCGAAAAAAAGTTCAAAATACAATCACCAAAAATCAAAACATCCGCAAAATTTTTCTAGGTAAACTTACGTGATTACTGGACAGAGATTGAGATCTACGACGCTTCGGGGTTAAATCACCAAGCCAATTTTCCCAAATTGCAACTATAATTTATACATTAGTTTTCGTGATCGACCCCCAGATTGCGTTAGAAAAAAGGCCCACCGGTGAGCGAATTATGAGGCGTCCCTTGCTATTAATCAGAACCGTTTAACACCTTTTTCTAATACATCAGCGATACCAGATCTTCGTGATCCGCAGAATTATCCCTTGTAAGTAAGTGTCGAAATTCGAAAATAATAACCCGAGTTCGTCCTATAACGGTTCCTAAATTGCCGATTTGTTTCTCCTGGGCTATCTTGATCCAAATAAATTATACAATTAAGTAGAAAATTGAAAACAATTTGAGATTGTTAGATATGAACTAAACTTTGCAATGTATCTGGATTTAATTTAGTCCTTAATATTTAAGAAATGATACATTATTATGGTTACATCTCAAAGACTTATTTAATTAACCGTATAATGTGCAGAAATTGTCAGTTTGAATGACGCTGGAGATATGATAAAGTCAGATCAATAAGATTACTGTACTGCAGTGAGTGAAAATATTTTATAATTTCCCACGCTAGCTTAGAGGTATAATGCTTTTAATCTCTTTGCAAGCAGTGATGTTGAAGCTTTTGAACTTATTGGCGACGTGTCAGACACTTACTTTTTTTTATTTAAGAGACCTCTGAATTAAAACAGTTCAATTATATCAAAATTTTAGATACTAAAGAGTTTATTGCCGCTTTTCGTATATTAGATAGTGGGAAGCCACTACCACTAGAACTATCAGTCAGTATTGTCGTTCGTAGCAGTTCTAATAAATACCCTTCGTTGTTATCTGGCGTTCTGCGTTACTACAAATTATTACAAGCCTAGTTCCCAGCACGTCAGATATGAAGTAATGGTATTGAGATAGCGCAAACTCCAACCCTTTAAAAAAAAGTAGGGCTTTAATTTGCCATCAATAGAAGCCTGGAAAATAATACGTGTTATTTTTACTGATAGTGCCTAATTTGTAAAGCTAGATAAGGGTTTACAGGTTCCATTAATAGAGGGAGTTGCTAACAAATTGTTGTAATTAACACAGCAGATAAGGTTTTATGCATTACTAGTGTAACGCAATTATTGTGAAACGATGGCTTGAACTAAATCAGTTTTTTTAATTTACACAAATACAAAATATTCTATCGATACTAGTTTATGTATAAGTATACAGAAATTCAGTTGATACTTAATGATACCGACTATATGTATGTCGGTTATGATTGATTGCCTTTCAATTTAGTGAGAATTTTTGTGGGAGCTTCGATCTATTTATTGGATTACTATAACTATATAGGTAGTATCTTATAAATAGTGAATATATAAGAATACATTGTTGATTAGTAAAAATATAAGTGGACATTTGAAGGTTGCTACCTCAGGCACTCCGAATGTACTTTACATTTTACCGGTTTATAGTTAATATTAAATGCATCGTACCACGATCTGTCATTTCGTTTGCCTATCTGTCATTTCAATTGATAATGTTTTGAGCAATATAATACAATTTTATTTATTTACTAACAGACCCTTGCCGTATCACCACATATCGCAGCATAACAGTTAGGACTGAACATTAATATGAAAAATTGTGAAAAACTTCTCACAATAGACTCTGGAAAAAGAAAAAAATTAAATATAAGACGAAGAAGTTGAAGAAAAGGATGAATTCTGCTATTTGGGAAGCTTGGTGATACATACAACATAAAAAACGGAGCTCATCACAACAGACTGGAAAGGGAGAAAAATAAAAAGACGAAGAAGTTGAAGAACGAGATCTGCTATCTAGGAAGCTTGGTGACACACACAGGGGTTACAGAAACAGCGTTCATTATGCTTAATAGAGTATGGTCTACCAAAAATACATGGAAGAGCAAAATCGAAGTTTATTCAAGTCGAATGTCAAAACCATGCTATTGTATGGATCCAAAACGTAGAAAGTTAACACAGAAAGGCTCTAATAAAGAAAATACAAATGTTTATCAGTGCTTACGAACTATTATAAAATATTTTAGCCAAAAAAGGTCATAAACCAACACCTATTGGAAATAACGAAAAAACAACCAGTGAAGAAAACATTGGCAAACCGAAAATGGAGATGGATTAGCCATAGCCTCAGAAAATCGCCCCGAAGTATGACACGGCATGCCCTATATATACCTACATCCCAGAGAAAAGAAGAAATGGCAGACGTACCAACTATCATTGGAAAACTAGAGGCGTACAATATGACATAGTTGGAAGTAAAAATTATAGTAATGAATGGAAAAGAGTAGCAGAAGAAATGTCACAAAACGTGACCGTTATTGTATAGCAGTCCTACCATTATATCCCTTGCTTTAGAGAAACCTTGAAGTGCCCTTTGCTCCACTTTGAGCTTTCAGGAGAAGAACAATAAAGCAGTTGACTATCAGAAGCTCTCGCAAAATCTATATGTCAATATGTACTATATCATTTTTGTCCAAAGCTTAAAATTATTAATAACATATGTTGAGTGGGAATACTCAACATCTGCTGCGGGCGTGTGGTTCCCGATAAATGGTAATGAGGACAGAGGGATCAATCTCGATAACTCAGAACCATGCTATCATACATAAATTGTAAGAGACTTTGCCACCAAGGCACCCGTAATAAATAGGATGGCTTGAAGAAAAGAACTCTAAGTAAAAAAAGGAGGAAAGTACAAGGGGCCTAATGAGGCCTAAGTGCTGTGGTGCAAGTGAACCACTACACTCCGACCTATATACATACATACATATATCGAAAACACTACAAATTTTGACGCAGGTTTCACATCCAAAGCCGACATCATTATCATATATATATATATATATATATATATATATATATATATATATATATATATATATATATATATATATATATATATATATATATATATATATATATTATATATATATATATATATATATATATATATATATATATATATATATATATATATATATATATATATATATATATATATATATATATATATATATATATATATATATATATATATATATATATATATATATATATATATATATATATATATATATATATATATATATATATATATATATATATATATATATATATATATATATATATATATATATATATATATACAATGTGTGCCACTTTTCATGAAGTCACCCTCATATCTCGCTCACCTGATATATGAATATTTTGAAATATTGGAGGTGAATATATACCTATCAAGTGAGTCTTTAGACGTACCTACATTCGTCTAAAGTCAGAGGCGTTTGATTTTATGAGAGAAAAAAAATGTTGTTAAAGAAAAATTATTAGCAATTTATTTAGAGAAAAACTAGTAAGATATTCTTAATCAGCACTTTTCGATGCTCCCTTGTACAAGATTTCATGGTTGTGAGTTCAAAGGTGTCTGGGATATGGGCTGTCGTAAAATATTTTTTTAACAAATAATTTATATCTGTAAAACGGATTGTGATATGAAAAAAAAATCTTTATTTTCTGTTCAGAATAATATATTGTGCTGGTATGAAATGATTCTACAACAAAATTACTTTTTATTTAAAAAGGCTTTTTTTTTAAATATGTACATGCCTACCATTTTTCTAACAAATGATCAACACAAATAATATAATTAAATTTTTACGTTTCTAATACTAATATTTCATACTAGTACAATACGTCATTCTGAACAAAAATAAAGAAGAAATTTCTGTCATATGTGGATCCATTTTACAGATACAAAATATTTAAGTTATAAAATTTGTTTTTTTTTGACAACCCATATCTCAAACACCTTTGATCCCACAACGATGTAATCTTGTACAAATTGATTTCTAAATGTACTGACTAAGAATATATTACTAATTTTTCTCTAAAAAAATCGTTAATACTTTTTTAATTCGACTATATATATATATATATATATATATATATATATATATATATATATATATATATATATATATATATATATATATATATATATATATATATATATATATATTAGCTTTGAAATTCTTTGCTATTCATATTTATTTTGTGAAAAGTAATCTTGGGTTTGTAGCATTTCATTACATAGAAATAAGCAAATAGTAATAATATATTTCTCTCTTATTCGTCTATTTGCTTATTTCTATGTAATGAAATGCTACAAACCCAAGATTACTTTTCACAAAATATATATATATATATATATATATATATATATATATATATATATATATATATATATATATATATATATATATATATATATAGTAGTATATATATATATATATATATATATATATATATATATATATATATATATATATATATATATATATACAGATATAGTACTGGTAAGTGTGTTTTCTTTCTTATTCGTCTAGTTGCTTATTTCTATGTAATGAAATGCTACAAACCCAAGATTACTTTTCACAAAATAAATATGAATAGCAAAGAATTTCAAAGCTAATAAATATATCCAGGGTGAAAATTGGATTTTTTTCGAGAATTTTCGAAGAAACAATTAATACATACAACCAACAAATGATTTTAGTTTTGACTAAGCAAGCAATTTCTGTATCACTCCCTCTTTGAATGTTTCAGAACTCTAGGAAGTAGTTGTTTTCAATAGGTTCAACAAGATTTTATGCATTTTAAAGTTTAACATCTTCTGAATAACTGTATGCCTAATGCTTTTATATATAATATGTTCAAATAGAACAAATATAAATAGTAGACTAGGTGTGTGTATTCTAAGAATTTGAGTTCCGTCAAAAACTGATGTCATATAACGTCACTGCAAGTGTTGGAGTATTAATATTTTAAATTCAAGTATAAATGATCAATGAAACAGGTCGTACACCGCTCTGAAGATCCTCAATGAAGGAAGGTGAAAGAACTTATACAACTTCTAAGTGGTTCGTTTCCGTGTGTATCTCCAGATATAGCACTGGTAAGTGTATAGGTAAAATGTAAAATAAATTTTAAATAAAATATATATATATATTGTATAAGGAAACAAAAATTATAGCAGTTCCCACCTGCCAAAAAACAAATTACAGCAAGATTATTGTAAAGCCGTAACTGCCTAATATTATATATATAAATTGCGTATAGAATGCACTTAAGTCACTACCTATATTAAAACTGCGGACGCGCATTATAATTAAGTAAATATAATGTACTAATTTTTTTGCTTGGGTGCGAAAAATTTCCCTGCAATTACTTTGGGCGTTTTATGTGATTTCCGAATGAAATTCATACGATTACCGAACACCAGTAAAGCAAAATGCTATCTTCTTAATGGAAAGTGTTAATTTGAAATGCAAATTTACAGGCTCGACTTCGTTTGAATATTTGTGCGGTGTGCGATTTTGGACTGCAATTATTTTACGCTAGTGCGTGTTACCGGCAAATGCTATACAATTACGGGAAGAAATAGTAGCGCGATGTTGCTGAGGCGGGTATAACGATAGGTGCTTTGCGGATTAAGGGACAAAGGGGCGCATGAATGTACAATTTCTCAATTTGGTGATTATAAGTACTATTCAACAAATATTTTATTTCAAATACCTTTATTATAGTCCAAGCACTGGGGTTTATATTCGCAAAAAGTCGGAAAGTAATGAAATTTGGTGGGGTGGCAGACATAGGTCCCCTCATAGGCCACCTGAGTTTGTGACCTCGGGGGTTGCAGCTCGAGGGGCGGGGGGATGAAAACTCTGCGACGCGATGCCTTTCGAGAAACAGCGTCGTTGTGGTGAGTGCCATTGAGAAAAGTACAAATGAGATATGTAGAGAACAAAATTGTGCACAATTTTGGTCCTTGCATTTTTCGCCTGCGACCAATAGTTTCCGCTCTACGGCGCGCCAAAGCTGAGCGATGATTTGATATTT
This sequence comes from Tetropium fuscum, assembly GCA_964058915.1. Taxonomy (NCBI): domain Eukaryota; kingdom Metazoa; phylum Arthropoda; class Insecta; order Coleoptera; family Cerambycidae; genus Tetropium; species Tetropium fuscum. The sequence goes on from CAXKVY010002400.1 coordinate 41,269, forward strand.
TCAACAAAATCAGAATTTCATCGCGGAGTAAGACGAAGATCGCTATCAAACAATTCTGTGACATTTTTTTTCTGAAAGAATTATGTTTTCTGAGTCTGCTGATGCTCGATTTAATACATTTGGTCGTATATAAAAAAAAAATGATATTTTGAAGCGCGTCCCTACTTACTTCGATATGGACATTTTTTAATTATCATTATCTACGGACAATATTTCCTTATTATTGTTGACCTAGGAGCCAAATTTATTATTTTTGATCATAGATGATCCAAAACAATATTTTCAACTAATTTCCACACCACCTTTGAGGTAGAGTTTATCGGTGCGTTTTCGGTTGGTCACGGTTCGGGATATCGGGGTGCATTTCACTTTGAGTCGCTTGCGATGTTAGAAAACTGACTCGCCTTAATTGTAGTCATCCTCAGACATCAATTCCGAGCTAGAATCGGCAAACTCGACGTTATCTCTTTGGTCCTCATCGTCCTATATCTGATCGGGAAAATTTTCGGCACCTTCTGCATTCTCGTCATATAACGCAATCTGGTCGGGAATGTTTTCGCAGGGCGCCCTAGTACAATGTAAACACAGAACTGAACATTTTAATCCTGCTTCACGGCAACCACAAGCAGGTCCACAACCTTTCAGGCATGTGCACGAGATGTTCTTAAGTAAAACCTTTGGAGCCGATTGCGATCCGTATCGCGTGCAGTCCTGTGGTTGGTCTCCGTCATCTTCTGGAGGTTTCTAAACTCCCCGCCAGCTCTGTACTTGACAATAAGTATGCAATGAATGATGATGGCACGCATCAAACGTTGGTGGCAACGCCGCGAGATTGAATGAGTTTTTGATAGCACTTACCGCAACGGCGCTACTGCCCCAAAAAGCCTCGGGACGCAGATTTTTCATCCCCCCACCCCTCCAGCGACAACACCCCAAGATCGCTATATATATATATATATATATATATATATATATATATATATATATATATATATATATATATATATATATATATATATATATATATATATATATATATATATATATATATATATATATATATATATATATATATATATATATATATATATATATATATATATATAATTTTTGTTTCCTACATTTATTATCACCGTAACATCATCTTAAGAGCACTATACATCACGTAATTTTTTGTTTCATTTTTCATCACCCCGCGCAGCAAAAAGTTTGTGGGTGCATGACACCTAAGTGGTGATATACGAAGTTAATTCCAACTCGCATTCTATCATTAGCAGTATGAACATTTTAAGCAATATAAATTCGAAAATTGATATAATACATTATACGGAATACGTTTTGTACGTATATTTCCAGAATTAATACACATTCCTGGAAACTATTATTAAAAACACTAAACTCCTTTTACAAACCGCAAAATAGAGTGTACAATCCTCTTAATCCTTTCTGAATAATGCTTTGTAATGACGTTTAAATAGCACTATTTTACGCCGGTGTTCTCGTGTTGACTAATTATAGGTGGTGTTAATTGACGTCAGAGAAACTGTTGCTTGAAGGCTGGCAATCGCTTCAGTCTCTGCTACACTTCGATCCCCATTCGAGATATTTCACTGCAACATTTGATTGATCTGTCTCCGGTAAATAAACGCAACTCCCAGTATAATAAAATAGTAACAAAAGTGTCACAACATTATTTAGATACAAATAGATATTTACATAATACTGAAGCTTTAAACCTTTAGTAGATAATACAATTTCAAATAATGTTCCAATTTCATTATATCTACCTAATGGTTTCCAACACGAAACATTCATTTATAATATATCTGGAACAATAAATCTAATTAAGGTAATTACCTATAATTTAATATACGATTAAACGTTTGTTTTTTATTAATTGAAAGCTTGACAAACTGGATATGTCGGATTCGCAGCTATACCACACACATTTAGTGTAGCTTTTGCATGAAAAATAATTGCTATAGAAATTAGATGAAGCTGATACCGATCGCCGTCAATTAAATTATACTTGATTTATTCCCAAAAATGTCTATCAGATAGCTAGATTGACACTCGACTGTCTGGATTATATCGTCACCTTCTAACCGCGTGTGGCAAGTAACATTTTATAAATTTTAAAGTAGAGCGCAAAAACGAAAATGGGAGTAGTGTTAATACCGGAAATACCGCAAAACTGTTTAAAGTGAATTTTTGATTTTAATGTATGGAAAATCTAACCTCTTTGCAAGTAAACTAATTTTATGTGACAGTTTTCAGTTTTCCAGATTTTTAGAAAAGTTATCACTTAGATCAGAACACTTTGAAATAATGTGATGTATTTTAACTAAATAGCATGAGTATAAATCAGAAAACCTAAAATTAGCAAAAATACATACTAAGTACCTAAAGCAAAACAAAATTGGAGTTTTATAAATACTGTATTCTGTCATCTGTAAGGAGTGCATATCAAAATTCTGCTGCACGTAGACCCTATTGGGTCCCTTGTACTTCCGCCGTGGCGGAAACTTCTTACTTAGGCCATCAACCCGCCTAATGTTGTAAAGGTAAAGGTGATGATGTTGCCTATGGGCATTTCCTTCAGAGGTAGTTCTCTAGGGGTATTTCCTTATGCTTGATGATATGGCAAGACATTCACAAAATACATGCTCCATCGTCTCATCTTTTTGTTTACATCCTCTACAGAAGTGTCACTTTGCCTCCTATTATGGAGGAGCTTCCTTACCCGGCAGTGTCCAGTTAAGATTCCTATCGCGATCATAAGTTTCCCCTAGACATTGCCAGATAATTCCTTGCTATCTCGTCTCGAGAGATTTCTAGCCAGCCGACAGCTACATGTTTCATCCCATAGCTTCTTGAATTTCTTATGGATGTTTTCCTTGATCATTATTAGTTTCGCTGCAATTGGTAAGGACCAGGCCCAAGAAATTTCAGACTCGCGGCCTTCTTGGCCAGTTGTCAGATTCTTTATTGCCGTTGAACTGTGAGTGTCCTTTGCTCTCATAATCGTTTGGTGACATTCCCATGTCGACCCTTTAGTTATTTTATAATTTTTCAGGGCCACTATTGTTTGCCTACTATCTTTGTAGATTCTGATTGTCTTGCCCGTTATTTGTCTACGAGCAGTCTCTCCCGCGGCTATGGTTATAGTGCTTCTTAATATGGATACCGCCATAATATGGCTAGCTCTTGATATACGGTGTTCCCACTTTTGTATAACCGCCTGCTATTTGACTGTTAAATAAATAAAAATGTATCATTGAAAATGACACTGCGTCTTGAGTCTAGTAGTTGAAGAAGAAAACATAAATTACTCTCCTAGAAATATGCGATGTGAAATTGTTCAGTAAACACAGATAGTATACTAACTCCCATGAAAACGTAAAAGTTTCTTTTATGACTTGGAGACAGTCGTTAATTGGACGGTTAAAGGCGACTTGAAAGGAGCAAGAGACTCAGTTATGCAATCGCGTTATTTATTTTTGTTAAATAATATTCTCCATTGGCACACCTGCAGCCCCAATATTCAGAAATACGGGCAGATGCCACGTCTGTGCCTTGCATTAAACCGTGGTGGTTGTACTGGTATGAACTTTCAAGGTATTTCCGGTTCTTTCGATTATTTTGGATCCACATACGTCCCATTTATAATGAAATTTCATGTATTTAGTCTAGGCGCAAAATTAAATTTTAACTTTCTGCATATCTCCTACTAATATATGCAGTAGCCAGTCGTGTCGAGTCCATTACAGCTAATAAATCCTGCATATATAATCAGTTATGCTCACTTATGATTCCCCTGAAAGGATGATCACTAAAGTTTTCAAACGTCAAGTTAAGCTGACGGATAAACCATCAATTTTCCAGTCATCACTGTCGGCGGTGCCACTTTTAAGTCTCGCTTTCAATGCGGCGGCCATGGCGAAGAATGCATGTTATGATGGATATTATATAGGACTCACACATGGATATCAGTAATCGGCACTTTTGTGATTGAGGATTCTCCGGTTTAGACATTCAATAGCAACCGCCATCAAAATGACGAATCCACCAATTTTTATATGAAGATTGCGTGCTTTCACACATACACTAAGTTTTGGTATCCACAGACATCGAATCTCGATGGCTTTTTATTCTACTTTTGAATATCTTACGGGTCTACTTATTTTTTTTTTAATTTAATTTTTTTTCATTCGGCTAATTCAGGTTTGGAAAAAGTAATCTAGTGCTAATAAGATACCGGGATTTTTTTACAATTTAAATTTTTTAAGATTAAGTTATATTCTTAATTTAAAAATTTAAAATTGTAAAAAAACCCGGTATTTTACAGTAAACAGTAAACTACCAGTAAATGATAAAATGTGAGATAATATAAAATACTCTTCGCAGATTGGGATATTTGACCTGAAAAAATAATTGTGATAGTAAACGTAAATTAAAAAAAAATGCAGTACTATATTATTCGGTATTATATATACATCCAAATACCTACACACAGACTGCATATGAAAAATATTATGTATTTTCAAAATTCATTAAGATTTCGTCTACTTCAAAATTTCCCTCATTCCTGAACTGAATGGTTATAATTTACTAACCTAAGTTGATCTTGGGCGCACATGAGACCTGCAAAATAATAATATGTCCCCCAGAAGTCTCTGACTTCTGGACTAGAATTGCGGTGGATATATTATTATTATTATTTTAATTTTTTTTTCTGGTAAGTCCCCCCTGTCCTCTGACTAGTCCAGAGAGTCCCTCCAGCCTCGTTACTCAACGACCACTCCCCAGGTCCGCAGGGTAAGCGGTCATTGAGGTCGCAAGTCATTATTAATTATTTTATTATTATTATTATTATTATCATCATCATTATTAGTGTATTATTTCGATGCCTGATGACAGTAATTTTAATCTAATCTGTGGCTAATATACTTTAATCAACAAATATCGATAGAGAAACCTAGCGAGGCTGTAAATATTTCAACTGTTGGGGTAGCTACAAATATTGCTATATTAATAATATTCCTCCAAGATAAATCGAATGGACGTCTTTTATTCTCACATTATTTAAATAAAGTCAGGCACTGAAAGCGGTCCAAATGTAGTTATATCTAATTATAATCTGAATTATTCATGACATTTTTTAAACAGTAATCATCGGCTTGAAGATAACCAACTAATTATTGTGAATGGTGTTGCGTTTTCCTTACAGCTGCTTTGTCAATGCCATATGAGCTTTTACTTTTCTCCGAAGAATGTGCCCGGTAGCATTATATACAGCGACAGATATATATGTAGTACGAAACAACATTAGGTTTCGGCTCCAATACACCTACTTCGAGGTGGCATTTAGCGGCAATTAAGATGATTACTGCGTGTAAGAAGAATCAGTGGGTTCATGACAATCATTTGCGGCCTTGGCATCGTCTGCTGCGTTATGAGGGTACCGGCGTTAGCTTCTTCTAAAATAGCGACGAGGTCCCCGTGCATGTGTACGCAAACAAAAATGGAAGAATAATGACTGGAAAAAGTTGGAGTTGCTATAGGGGCACTGTAACGTACTGCTTGAAGGTCTGTCTGCCTTCAGAAAAGTGTTGCAAATGCTAGTCACGAAGAGACAGCATTTTATGCATTATTTTATTCGCCTTATAAACTACCGAAACTATTATTGAACATTTATTTTGATATTATCAGTGTTGCCTAAGTAAATCATCGCTATAGCCGAGTATTTTCTTACTCGATCGGCTCTTCATTATAGCACGAAGAGATAATAATAGCCAACGGACAGCTGTACAAGGAGCAGCAGCATAATATATTACTACTCAGTCATCGATATAGCACTCAACTAATTTATCCATTCATATGCAAGTAATCCATTAGCTACTATTGTCACTCCATCGTCGGTTAACTTTAAGCACATTTCATTATAACAGATCATCAAATTACTCCGAGGTAAAATAGTTGAAATGCACAGTTGATAGACAGTGGCCAGGCTTTTCTATGCCTATCCACTATGAGATGAGTTTCTGATTCTATTGAATTGATATGAAGGAGCCTTCATATTGACCGGTAGTCATGATTAATTACCACTTAAAGATTACACGCATTGTTAAAAAATAGTGTAGAATTTCATAGTGAACATTGAGGAAAGTACGATGTTATTCTGTACCGTCTTCGATGGACAGGGTCATTAAAAATCTCCGAGAAATAAATACAAGTAAACGTGTGTAGGTACCGCAAAACGTTTGCTGTATCATAATGTAATATAGTAATTAATACCAGCACTTAAAAGTGCATCAGCATTAAGTAATGGTTGCATAACTGGTGGTAGGTATAGATGATAAATAGACGGTGCATTTAACGTCGTATAAACATGACCTAATATGCATTTTAGGACTTTGCAGCATCAAAATTGATGCCCAAATGATGCAGATGCCTCTTGGCTTGCCTTGAGCGGCGACTCGAGTGGAATACTAATTTTGCTAATTGGCCAAGATAGGGCATTCCTGGTACTTGTGACAACGCGTTGTCCGAGTTGTGGTGTAATATAATTGGGTTTCTTATAAGGGGGTCCGGTAAGTCGATACCTTAAAAAGCATCCACCCAATATTTGATGTAGGCAATTTTCAAAACCATACAGGGCTGAACTATGCGATATAACAGATCGTCCAGACATGGTTACATAAACTACGACTTTTTAAAAATTAAAATTTTAATCAAATTACAAATAATAGTCTACAAACTACATGTTTTCGAAAAACGTCATTAAAAGTTGACGTTTTCATGATATTTATTAGTTGTCAAAACAACAGTATTTTGCCTACAGAACATAAAAGTCTATACATCCAGGATGTAAGGCTTTCACTTCCACCTACAAAAAATCAATGTAGTTGATAGAATCGGTTCACCAGTTTATTTATTATTATCAACAAGAATATCATTAAGGATCAATAATTAATTTTTTTTTGTATACAAACACCAATGGCATTTACTATAATTACAATCTGATCTGAACTTAGATCAATGAGTAATATTTTTCTAACCTAATTTACTACTGCTACAAAACTTATATCTAAGGACTTACTCACTAGTGTTCCTTATATTTTTCTAATACTTAATTACACTAATATTAATGTGTACACAGGCACTGTTCTCTGCTTTTGCACTAACACAAAATTATACTAGCTCAAAGGGTTTGATCCTCCTGAGCCTTCGAATCTGGTTTGTATTGTCGAGGAGCTGGATGACTTCGACATTGACGTGACGATGAAGTCGCTGCTCGTGACGTTTGGCGAATTCGCTGATGGTCTGGATAACGGTGTCCATTCCCATGTCCCTATGGAGGTCACTATTTCTGCAATACCAGGGGGCATTAACAATGCTCCTTAACACTTTGTTTTGGAATCGCTGGATTATATCTAGATTGCTCTTACTGGCACAACCCCACAGCTGGATGCCATATGTCCATACGGGATTGAGAATTTGTTTGTACAAAAGTACTTTGTTATATATTGACAGTGTGGAATTTCGTCCAAGCAGCCAATACATTTTTTTAAATCTGATATCTAATTCTTCCTTTTTCTTTTTGACATGTGCTCTCCAGCGTAGCTTAGCGTCCAGTGTTATACCCAAATATTTTGCTGTATCAGCATATGGTACTTGGATATTGTTTATGCTAACAGGGATATGTCGGTCTGTCTTGTTAGTGAAATTAACATGGGCAGATTTACTCTCATTTAGTTTAATTCTCCATTGCTTAGTCCAGGTGTTGATTTTGTTAACTGATTTTTGCAGATTTATTGCCGCTTCTTGGTGATCCTTTCCCACAGCCATTATAGCAGTGTCATCAGCAAAGGTGGCTATCGTGTCATATTCTAATTCAGGAATATCACTGGTGTATAGTAGATAAAGGACTGGCCCTAATACACTCCCTTGTGGTACTCCCGCCTTGATTTCTTTAAGTTCAGAATAAGCGTCTTCCTGCTTAATTCTAAAAGTTCTATCTGAAATATAAGACTTCATTAATTGTGAGAACTGATTAGGCAGGAGCTTGCTTAATTTATACTGCAGTCCCTCATGCCATACTTTATCAAAAGCCTGTGCTACATCAAGAAAGACGGTAGAACAAACTTTTCTTTCCTCCAGCGACTTTTCAATTACATCTGTGATCCTATGGACCTGATCTATAGTTGAACGACTCTCTCTGAATCCAAACTGATGGTCTGGAATTATGTGTTTGTCTTCAATGATTGGTTTTAATCTTTTAAGAAATATTCTTTCGAACAGTTTTGATATTACAGGGAGCAAGGAGATTGGCCTGTAGGACGAAGCTTCATTTGGTGGTTTTCCGGGTTTCAGGATCATTATCATTTCTGCTACTTTCCATGTCTTCGGTACATATTTTAATCTAAAAGATGAAGATCAATAATTAATAACTCAATTTAAATCATAATTATTGAAGAAACACCACATTTGGGATCAGATAAGATACTAACATAAATTCAAATTTTGTTGTCAATTGATTCCTCAACATATTCATCCGATACCATGTCTTTTAAGACTAGCGAAATCAGCTCCAGAATCAGTTATCAGTGTAGCAGATGATCTTCGGAAGCAATGACCAGTGTTCCTCTCTGCTTCCGGCAATATTAAATATTTTCCGGCAATAAAATTCTTCTGGATTATTTATAATTGTATTAATATCAATAAGCTGATTTACATATTATCTATAGACATCGTATAAATAACTTCGGTATAATATAATATGGGCTAAAATAGATTATTGTTTATCATTTAATACATAAAAACATAATGTTTTCAGTTTCACTCTAACACTTTTAGTTAAAGTATAACAATATTAACCTTTCACATTTTTTCTAATTTCTTATATTCATGCCACTATATAAAATCTTTGTGTACAGATTTATTGTCCCTGATCAATTTTCTGTGAATAAGTCTAAAAAATTGCACTTTTCGCACACTCACATGGTGGATCTTCTTCCCAAGTTTTTGATAACCCCAGGTATCACAACAATATTGTTCCAATATTCTTCCAATGACGAGGATATGTTGGCCCGACTTTGGCTTCACTATATTAGACCAATTAAATATGTGGACCGTGGCAATATTGGTCAAGCAACGTAGGTATGTCTATATTGGCTCGACAACATACCACTATTAGACCAAAAAATTACAGCCAACCCAGTATTGCTTCAACTACATACACTCAGTATTGGTCCGACTAATATACCGTTATTAGCCCAACAATATATACCCATTATTAGCCCGACAACATATATACCAATTGGTTCCATTATGGGAGCCAATCGGTACCACTATTGGTTCAAATACATATACCAATATTAGCACAACAACAAAAACAACATATACCAATATTAGCCCAATATTTACAATATTGCCCCAATTAATGTTGGAGCAGTATTGGTGACACGATATTATAAAATAGCCATTTACGACCAATAGTGATAAATACAACATTAGTAGAAGATAGAAAACCGATGTTGGGGTGATATTGGCAAAGTGACAATGAAAAAACATCTAAGACCAGTATTGAAAAGAAGCTAGAAAATTAATGTCGGCGTAATATTGGCGAAACATTTCTGAAAATAATATTGGGATCATATCAATGTTCCGCCAATATTTTGTGCAACTCGAAACATGTTTCATGTATTCCAATAATGAAATTATTGAATAAACTGCCACCAACTCAAGATTTAAGAAAACGCCCCAAAGAATATTTTTTAATAAAATATCTGCAGCAAATTATTGGATATGACATAGGTTCACGTCAATTATGGATCAAAATATTATCTTTAAAAAAAATAATTTGATACGCGATTCTGAAGTTCTTTTCTCGATTTCTCCTTCTCGAATTTTTTATATATACTACTATACCACCGTATTATAAAAACATAAAAAGGACTAGACACAAATAAAGTGAAAATGGAGTCAGGTAAGAAATATGCTACACATTACTTGTACAATAGGAGTTATATTGTATATTGTAACATAGGAGTTATATTGTATAAGATTATTTAAAAAAGCTACACGTAGTTTTACTACGCAGCGTTAATAAATTCTCTGGTAATTTCTCAGAAATAATATGCATATTTTTTCACTTATTTTGGTTTTTGCAGTTACATAATTTTACAAAGGTGTTTTATACCTACCGGCACAAACCTATTTACATTTATGTCAATGGAATTGAGATTTAAACATTTAAGAGCGTATGAGCAGCCAATTTGCATTCCCAACATAAGTGACAAATTTAATAATGTGATCTGTCGGTTACTGCAACCTGATATTGTAGTTTTTATGGGTGTTGTGTTTCGTTAATTGTTTTGTTATTCAAATATATTCAAAGTATTATATTCAAAGTATTGACAGGAGACATGGTACATTTCAATAAATGTACGAGGGAATCAAGATATGTTATTTATCTAACTACTCAATGTATCGGTGTTTACGATTGAGAGAACTGTTTATGACTGGAGAGAAAATAAATATAAGTATAGTATTTGTGATTGGATTTAAGTCATTTAACAAACCAGCCTCGGAAATAGTCGAGGTAGTATAACAAGCAAGATAAGGTAGTCCAAAAGGCGTTCACAGGAATTTGCAGGAATATTTTTATCAGTTTAAACTTTTACATTGCCGTAGAAAATTTTACAGCCAAGTATTAAGATACCAAGGGTCTTAAATATAAAACAAAACATAAAATATCCTTACAGTAAGTGACGTAAAGTTAATAATAGTCAGCGCAAGCCCAATATAAACAAAGATTTTATTGCTTTCCATTTTATAGCCATAACTTCCTCGTAATTTCTCGAACTTTAATTTTATTCACGGGCAATCTTAATTGGTCACCCACGCGAGTTTGCGTTAAAACCTTATAAGTGAGAATTTCTGTAGTGGCTCTATTAGTTTCAGCGATGTTATGTTAATGCGCTAAAATTCTGGGACGATTCTGATGATAATACAGACGATAATGCATTATTTGGTGGCTATAACAAGCCAACAAATATGTGTTCCTTATAAATCGGCTTTTACAGCATACGCCGCGCCGACCACATAGCAGCTTTGTTGAAGTTACATAAAATTAGCGGGCTCTTGGCGAAACGCACGTGATTCGATTAAATTCCAATTGAAGGTAATGTGCAGTATTTATTTTATCAACTCAATTTTATCTCACTAATTATGCACTTGGATAAAATGCATTCATTAACCGATCGAGCAAATTGAGAAATAATTGTACAGTTTATGGAAAGGCCTCTGATTGCTTACAGCAAATCATTTTGTGCTCAGGCTCACTGAAAGGAAGAATTGCAAATTAGTAGTTCCAAATATGAAAGTTTATCTACCAAAAGTCCCAAAGCCCATGAACGACGTAGAAGAGGCGAGCATATTTAGTACCATTGGGATACCATAGAGATTTACTATACCATAGATATTGCGATTTTCCGACTCTGTTGCTTGTGTACTAAAAATGCGACAGGGTGACCATTCCAGTTTTAAATTTTTCTTTAACAGCTTTGTTTGTCGTGAGGTTATACGTGCTAAGTCATTAATAAATTTCCGAAAATATCCGGTTAAACCCAAAAACTGCCTCAGTTGGTGTTGACTTTTAGGATAAGAAAACTTTATAACCGATTATATTTTTGGATTGGATAAGACCTAGGCAGGATATTTCGTAGCCCAAATAATATTTTTTTCGCAATAGAAAGAAATATTTTTTTAGTTTAATAGTTAACCCGTATTGTTTCGTTAGTTATAAAACTTCCTAAAATATTTTTATACCTTAAGAAATAGTTTTTCAAGGTATTAGAGTATGAAAGTATGAAGGTAAATGGTCTAGATATGGTACGACGTGGTAATGAGGAAGAGGTGCAAATATTTCATTCATTAATTGCTGAATCACCGAAGGAGCATTACATATTCCAAATGGCACACTTAGATATTCGTAATGCCCCTCGGGTGCTGTAAATGTATACGGGATTGATTTTGAGTCTATCAGAATTTGGCGATACCCTGAAGCCAAATCGAGATTGATAAATTACTTATAATCTGTTAAATTACCTATTATTTCTTGAATAATAAGAATTTATTTTTTTTTCTGTGATTTGATTTAATCTTAGTCTCTGTAATCTTATCTTTTATCTTTTTTGTTTACAAACAAGGCGGAAATTGAATGTGGAGATTTACTTTCACGAATGATATTAGCGCCTAACAGTTCTTTTATGATGGCCCTAAAATATGTTTATCTTTTCCTGTGCTTCGATATGTTCGATGAGCTACCGGCTTATTCGTAGTTAATTCGCTAACAAGAGAAACTGAATGAGCCTCTCCTAATATTTTTATCGATTCAAACCTACAATCCTCGTATGATCGTAAATTATCACGTAATTTATATAATTCATCCGATGGAATTTGGTTATCAGAGTTTAATTCAATGAATCGAGTAAATTAACTTTTTTTTTAAATTGTAAAGTTACCTCCTATCAATATATCAAATTTGAACTCAGGACCATCAATTACATAATATTTAATATCCAAATTTATCTCATCAATTTTCATATTTTCATAAATGTATTGCGTAACTTTTGCGCCCATTCCTAAAAATCCGAAAAGTGTAATCGGGTTTTCAAGATTATACACATGAAATTTTAATTCATGAACAATTGATATTTTAATTAGTGTACACTCACCACCAAAATGAAACTTAGACCGTTCAGCCTCGGCACCCGGCCGGCTGAACGTTTATATTTTATTCTATAGCTGGTGCAGGCTGGTGCTGAACGCAAATGGAAATATTGTACATAAGATAGTAAATATAGGTATATTATATATTAATATAAGTAAATGTTTTATTTAATTGAATTTGAAGAAAAAAGTATGATTATGAAACAATAATTAACTACATGTACAGGGTAAGTCTCTTAAGATTGACACCCCCCTTATCTCACTTATTCTTTGCCGATTTAACTCATTCAAAAAAGGAGTGAACGCGGTTTTTGATGAATTTTTATAATCTGAGCACGGATGTTAAAAATCTCGTAAGATATACAGGGTGGAAAATAAAACATAATTTTTTTAAATGGAACAGCCCGTATATTTTTATACCAAAATAATGTCCTTAATTTTCTGAATAAAAAAACATATAATTGTTATATAATCACTGCACCTGTTCGTGAGATATTACTAAAAACTTATCACATTACGGGTGTCAATTATAAAACAAAAAACATATCAAGATACTTCTGGAAACAATGCCATTTATTGAGATAATAAATAAATAATATATAGGTGACAATAACAGTAACGAGTAATAACAATAAACAACACAAGCCTAATAAAAACAAATAAAAGTCAATATTAATACAGTAACAGAATTAGAGTAACACAATTTTATTTATTTACACGTAACGTAATTAAATATTTTCCACGTAACCACCACCATTCTGAATACATTTGGCATCGCTTTATAAAATTGCTTCTCACTCCTCTCCTTTGAAATATATCACCATTTCAGACATATCAAATATATATATCACCATTTTGGTTTAATTCCTCAATTTTTACACGTATGCATTCTTTTAACTCATTCATATTATTAAAAACCCCAGTTTCGTATATATCTTGTTTTATCGTACCCCAGAGAAAAAATTCATAGGTGTTAAGTCCGGACTTTTAGCGGGCCAATGTATAACACCGTGCCTTCCTATCCAAATAGGATATTTTCTGTTTAGGTATTCGGTGACGTTCCTTGCAGAGTGTGATGGTGCTCCATCCTGCTGCCAAATTACAGATCCGTTGTCCACTAAATTAATATTATCTAAATAATTTTCAACTGGATGTTGAAGAATATCCACATAACGTTGTGCATTTAAGGGCCCATTTATAAATACGGGACCTACAATAGCATCCTTGTGGCTACCACACCACACGTTTACAGTTTGGTATCCTTGTTTTTTTATTTTTTTTACAATATGTGGATTTTCCGCTGCCCAGTAATGTGCATTTTTTCTGTTAAAAATTCCCGCAGTAGAAAAACTGATTTCGTCAGTCCAAAAGACATGACTTAGAAACTCATCATCTTCCTCTATTCTATCAAGTATGTCTCTGCAGAAGGTTAACCTGTCTTGAAGGTTGTTGTCGTCTAAATATTGAACGGGCAAAATACTATATGGTTTAAAATTATGGCGATGTAATATTTTTATCACACTTCTTTGTAATATATCCAATTCTCTTGCTGCGGCATAGGATGATTTGGATGGATTTTCAGCAAAATATAATAACGCGTTGAGTTCTGTGTCTTCTCCTGTTTTTGTTCTTCGCCTTTCCCTTTTCTTGTCTCTCAGAGATTCGGTATTCCTATACTTTGCATAAATGTTTTTAAAACTATTTTTGGAAGGAGGTAGCCTTTCTCGAAATAATCTAACATACTCCCTCCGAGCAAGAGACTTATTCTTGTTGCACTGAATATAAATTTCAAGTAACTCTTTTCGCTCTTCCAATGAATATACCATTTTCAAAATAACTTGCTTCTTTACGAACACTACGTATTTTTTACGCTAATATCTAAGAGAGTGAACTACTATCTCACAAAAAACTGGATGACATCTGTCCACAAATAAACAATGCAAATGTGCATTGTTTCCAGAGGTATCTTGATGTTCTTATTTTATAATTGACACCCGTAATGTGATAAGTTTTTAGTAATATCTCACTTACAGGTGGAGTGATTATATAACAATTATACATTTTTAGATTCAGAAAATTAAGGACATTATTTTGGTCTAAAATTATACGGGGTGTTCTATTTAAAAAAATCATGTTTTATTTTCCATCCTGTACATTTTACGAGATTTTTAATATCTGTTCTCAAATTATAAAAATTCATCAAAAACCGTGTCTACTCCTTTATTGAATGAGTTAAATCGGCAAAGGATAAGTGAGATAAGGGGGGTGTCAATCTTAAGAGACTTACCCGGTACATTGTCATTTGCCCAGGGAGGGCGGCGCCCCGCAGCCCTCCCTCACCAGCCGCCTCTGTATATATCATTACTTTTTGACTTTGGAAGGTGAGGCATCTTGTTGTAATGAAAGATAAAGATTTTTTTAAAACAATATATTACAAAAATATTTATATTACCAGTTGATGGTTCACAGTGTTTCTTAAATTAGAATTAAAATTTACAATTGGGTCACCAGAGGGGCGTTAAAAAGACTCTACTTTATTAAGTAGCCTGAAGGGCTTTAGGTTAAAACAATAAAAAAATGTTTACTCTTGACACAAGGTCAAGTCGAGAAATTTATCATTTACAACAACAGTGAATTGTAAACTTTGGTAAAAAAATAGAGTGAAAATATTCCTTAAGACCTGGTAATTCCTAGGGGCAATTAATTATATAAAAATACCTTCCCTCTTTTCTGGAGATCCCCTCGTGAATGTGCTGGGTTTCCTAGGATTCTAGGCTGAAGCTTCGGCTTGGTGGTCCAGCTGAGCTGAGACGTAGCCTCTAAGGGTGATGTATACCGCAATGGGTGGAGGATGTGCCGGCTGCAGGAGGAGGTATCTTCCAGTCTAACGTTCAGGAATAGGTAATAATGGTCTGCTCTGCTCACCAAACGAATTGATTCTCGGTCATCAAGGTGTGGAAGAAAAATTTACCAGTATCAGGTTTTACAAATTTGGACGAAAAAAATATGTATAAATTTCCGCTTGAACCGGATATCAAGAGTGAAATTTATACTAAAATGAATTTAAATAGAATAACTAGATTAATAGTTCAAAAATATGAGTTTTAATTATATAAAAAATATTGTAATGTTAAATATTGGAAGTAAATTTTGATTAAATTCCCAAAAATTGAGATTAGACTATATCAAAGAAAAAAATAATATTATCAAGACAGGAATGTGGTATGTAAATTTTCACTATACGATTAAATAAAAAATTTAAATAAATGCTGTTTTTTGCCGATGCAAAATATAAACAAATACCTATGGCCTACGCCGTCGAAGTAATATCTTCTAAAAAAAGTATGCTACCATTCGGTAAAAGAGTATCGTTGATTTTTAATTACCAGGTAGGTAGTCTTAAATCGAGGGATTCAAATTTAAATTAAATATTTATTTAATTCAATAAAAAAATAAAGTGGTAATAATATACCAAAATGGAAAAAAATATAGACGTGGCTTTTGTGCCCACAGCTCACTCCAAGTAGTTGCTAGTGTTTAAACCGTAAAATTTAATAGGGCGTTACACCTATTTTAAATTTTCACTTAAGCCAAAAATGGTCGAATTACGACTTCATTCCCCTTCGGAAATCTTTTAATTACTTTACCTAGCTGTAGAACACTCACACATATATAATAATAATAATAATAATAAAATATTTCAGACTTGGTAATTAAGAATCACTACACTAAAACACCGAAGATATATCTTTGCGAGCGTAAGCCACGGTCAACTGCTCAAACAAACAGGTCGGCAGAAAAAGAATGATTTTTGCGGATATCGCGTATAAATGTGCTTGATGGGACCACGCGACATTAGCGGGACGGAAAGGTAGGGATAACGGTAGATGGTGAGTGGCGGTAAATTTCTACAAGTTCGCGCGGTTTTATTTCAAATATTTGAAATAGGAATTCAAACATTAGCCATAAAACGGAACGGAATTTATTTACGTTACAACATTAAATATCATTATGTGTACTGAGAAGAAATTTACGTATCACATATGTAAATTTACGTATCACAAATTTTAATGTACATACTGTGGATGTAATTGTACAGATCATTTAGGTAAAATATCAATTTCACAATATATTTTCATATACGTGATTTGTATGTTATCTATATTTTCTATTTTGTGAATTTACATTCATCATCAGTATTTGTATAAGGGGTGATAATCAATATTATTATGAATTAATGGTTATTTATAATACAGCTGGATAGAAACGGAACGGTTTAGAACGGAAAAAAAATATGGATA
The DNA here is from genome assembly GCA_964058915.1 of Tetropium fuscum. Classification (NCBI taxonomy): domain Eukaryota; kingdom Metazoa; phylum Arthropoda; class Insecta; order Coleoptera; family Cerambycidae; genus Tetropium; species Tetropium fuscum. The sequence continues at coordinate 58,308 of CAXKVY010002400.1, forward strand.
AAAACCGTCGCGGGAACGTTAACTTCCCCTACTCTATGCTCTATATTCTATATAGTTTCTATACTATGTTCCTCTACTTTTTATGGAATTATACATATTTGCTTGTATTGCAGCAAATCAGCGTTTGTAAAATTCTTCTGCTAAAATGTAATACGTAAGAATTTTTTTGGAATTATATATATGCATGGAATTACAGAAAATTCACAATTAGCGTCTGTAAAATTCCTCTGCTAAAATGTGATATGTAAGACTTTATGGAATTTTACATATTTGCATCGGATTCAGTAAATTCGCAATCAGCGTTTGTAAAATTCCTCTTCTGTGAACTTAATCATGCCAGGAATATTTTACATGATTTTGAAAGTTTCAGGCTGGTCCATGTATATTTACATTATAATCAATGTAGATACACATCCATTTTTTACAGTGTACCTAAAGTAAACGAATGATTAACACTAATTTATATCATTTTTATTTTCAGGAAACACCTTTGTTTTTGTATGATCTTGATGTAAGACAAGACGTAAATATATAATTTGCTTCTAATAAGTAAAACATCAAAAACCGGTCAATCAAAGATAGAATGTTTAAAAGAGTGTATGAGAATCCATTCGATTTCGATGTCTCATAAAAGGTGTTCTCGAAATATTTTCAAATTGATTTTGTCCATTTAAACATGTATGCGTATAATTAAGAATAGTAATTTGGTATTCCGCCGCTGATCTTTTTAAATTCTGTGCATTAAAATTACACGTCTACTTCTAAATTCCTTGTTATTAGTGTAACATTTCCATAACCGAATTTCCTGGGCATGCTATTAAGAGTTATTTTCATTCACTTTAAGAGCTCTATAAGTAATAGTCAATTATTTATTGCATATATTCCCCATCCATAATAATTACGGTGACCACACCGGTGATGCATTACCACCTTATCCCTGGTAATTTGGCTTGATTAATAGGGCCAATTTATCAAAACCGATCAATATTGACCTCAGATTCAGCGCTTATATGTACGTAGGTGTAAGGACATATTTGGGAAAGAGAATGTAATAATTGTGTTTGATTTCGTTGTTAAGAAAATACTCCCGTATTGTTGTTGTCTGCTATCGAATTCGCCGATATTTTCGGAAATTGTCTCCATTGGAATATGCCACAATCATGTACGACAATTTAAAATCATTGCAAATAAAAAAAAGTATAATACCTACGTCATTTACCTGTATTTATTAAACGACAACTTTCATTTTAAATACCCGTTAATAAACAAACTGATGCAGTTAAAACTTATAGCGTAAACATTCGTCATCTACAGTAACATCTACAATAAAAGTAAAAGTTATAGTAAATTCTTCGCCTGGCAGCCTATACATATTAATGAATTAAGTTTTTTGCATACATTTTCAAGATAGTTGCACTGTTCGAAGTGTTAGCGTGCGCTTTTTATAAATCAGCAGAATGACGAAACTGGTAATGTATGTAAATTATTAAGTCGCAGAACAACTTGATTGTGTGCGTTTAACAAGTCCTCAACAATTTATTACAAAATACAGATGTTTCTTAAATATTTTTTTCAAACTTAATTTTACTAGACATTTAAATGTTTTTGCCCGCAACTTCGCTTGTGTGAATGTCGCTTCCGTCAAATTTTTGCATTCACACGCGGCCGTCTACCTCCCACGCCTCGTGTCAATACATTGTATGTCCGTACTTTAGCGCAAGAGATGCGTATCTGGCGTGGTATTCCTGAGTGGTATTTGAGAGTGAACATACAAGATTGATGTAGACTCTCTTCCTATTTTTAAATAGGATCTGAACAAAAATAAGAATTTAATATACCTATTCATTGGTCTTTCAGTAAATACGGGCTTTAAAAGCAAACGAAATAGGCACATTTATATAAATATAAAATATATCCTAGCGTCAAACATGTGACTAGATAACATGCAATACATAAATTTTCCCTTTGAAAATTGTTTCTGAAAAAAAAAAACAACAAAATAAAGTTTCTACAATTTTTTTAAAATTTTGAATTATGTGCGGAGACTAAGGTAAAACTGCTGAAACTCTTAAGTAGTTTAATAATTGATTGATTCTCTTATTAAACTGCCACCTAAAAGCGGATTAAATGGAGATTAAATGAATTCATAAAAGCCTTATATCAGACTTAACATATTGAACGGCTCAGTCGCAACTCAAAAGTTATTATCTTACAGCTTTAATTACAGCTTTAATTTTTTTTTTGTCAACTATTTTGTAAATATCTACATCTCTAAAGAAAAACTATTACCACTAATAAAATATAATATTAAAACTATTAAACTATAATTATTAACGTATCATTAAACTAATATTGTACATAAGTTATAAGTTATTGCCACTTCTTATCCTCGAGTTCATCTTTCTCTCTCCGCGGTTCAGTGAGTATGTGGCTGAGACTAGATGAACCCGCAACTAGCACCAAGAACTAGCAACTAGCAACGAGAACTAGATGAACTAGCCGTAAAGTATCTTCGTCATTCCAAATGAAACATGAAAGAAAAACAGACAAAAAATCAAAATCAAAAAACTATGTTGAAAAAAAAGAACAAAGAACAACAAAAAATCAAATCAGGTAATAATATTTGAATTAGGAGATAAAAAAATCAGATAGTGAGATTTAATATATAGTTTTAAATTAGTAGGATTCACTGAGCTAATAGCCTCATTGGTTTCAGCCAACAAACAGATGACGAAATACTGATTCATCACCATAGAGGGACTTTATATCAGGGTATTACCATCAAATTTAGGTAAATCTTATTTAGTTCTAGCCAAGTTTAGTTCTTTCAAGTCAATACTTTTGCATTTTGTTCACAGTGTTTTATATTGCGTTTCAAGATAACTTGTTTTAAACAATATTTTTTTGGTTCGCTTTTCATTAAGTACTTTCATTTCCATGATTTCCTTTTATACAGGGTTATTACTAAAGAATGGTCCATACTTCATAAATGGCTTCTTTGGACGAAAATAAAGTGATCAAGTCAACTTACCTTAGTCCAATTTTCCTTGTTTACGGGATTATAGTCCCCAGAACATATTTTTTGGTTTTGGCGATATATGTACAGGGCGTTATGAGCGCCATAGCCGCTACCTTGTTTCCTTGTTTTTAAGATAGATATTTCTGGAAAATGATGGGATATTTTGAAAAGGCATTCGACTTGCTTTAAAAAAGGCATACTTGTTGAATGTCGGTAAAATGCAACATTTTAGAGAAAATAACGTTTAAAGTAGGTACATAATATTTGTTGTTTGAAAAACACCTTCTACACTATACTGCCCGGAGTTAGAAATTTAAATATTTAGAACTCTGGGTCAAGAATCGATTTGGAGGTCCCTAAAAAGATTTTTAAAATAACAAACTAATTTTGACTTTTAAAGTGACAAAGCCCTTTGACATTAAGAACGTCTTACTTTTCACAACCAGTTATGAACAGTAAAATTTTACGCTACTGGTTTTGCAAAGTTCCTTTCATAGTAGGTTCTTTAGACAATTAGGAAACTGACAAGCTATGAAATTGACAAGCTGTCACACCGTTGCAATCTACTAGATTGGTTTTAAACGTATTAAATTCTAGTTTTCTTCTCATAAAATATAAAATTCATGAACATTATAAAATATCTTGTATGAAATACGTTGGGAAACACTATTTTGTGTAACTCGCATCATTTTGTAGGAAATCTGCTGAAGATCATCGGTCTAAAGCAAAATAGCTGAAGTGATATAATTGTTGTTCTTCTATCTATTCCCGTCTGAAAACAACCAAACAGTATCAATACCATTAAAATCCTCATTTCCGTTGCGCTTTTGCTTGTGTATTCATACCGATTCATACCATACAAATAAAAACTGTCTATGTCTCTAGGTGCTATATTACAAATAGTATAGTCATAATTAGCAATTGAACAACTGGAGGCACAGAAGAGAAGAATATTGACGGACAGCCCCTAAAAAAATGCTTAATTGAAGATGAAAATTTGAAAAAATCCCAACGAAGTATAGCCTTGTATACGACATTAATAGACCGGGCTTATCATTGAGATGGTCATTTTGATATGAATTTGTTACAAATTAAATTGACTATCAGGGACAAGATGCATTTTGGTGCAATCTATTTTGTAATCAAATAGCTTACAGCACGAAAAAACTAAAAATGTACAAAACCCATTTGTCGAAGACATTTTAGACTCTAAAGACGAATTTATAAATCATTTAAGCATATGAAATATCAAAATTTTCACTTTCATTTCTTTGTTTTCAACAAAATTCTACATCCGCTAGTGGTGGGGCGACATAGTCGGTTTTGCACACCGGCGTTGAATTAGCTAATGGCGGTGGGAAATGTGGGTACAATTCGAGCTGAATTGTATCGCTTGTAGTTGCTGTCTAAAAAGCTTTTCCATTTCATCCCCACACCCCATTTCCCACAGTTTTAAAATCCAAAATAGTTTCCTCAAAATTGCTTCAATTGGCATAAAAGTAAATTAAAAGTTTTAAAAAGTAACATTGCCGTTATTAATGATTAAATGTTAATTTTGTTACAATTGACACCGGTCTTCCATACGTGATATCGAACCCTCCAAAAAATAGTTACCGTTACGTGGTCAAGAGTTACGTGTGGTCCAGAGTTACGTGGACCGACAAACTGAACCAGAAATCAAGATGTGACATTTCGTAAAGTAATAGGGCTCGTCGTTATAACCAAAAGAGTTGATCAAATTTAATATTTTTTTAATTAGCTACATTTCGTGATATTGACGACGTGTTGGCTCCTCTCCTGTGTCATTTAATTATAACACCAACATTATTCAGTGGTTCTTGAGATATTTTTCTCACACCTCCGTAAACCGTATTCAGGAAATAAATATTGTCTATATTATGAAGTGTCCATTTTATGTGATAAATACGTCTTATTTAAGGCAACAAAATTTCCAAAATTTAAAATATAGTGGTGGGAAGCATTATTACAGAGCATTAATCAAAAGCATTATTATATACCAAACAAAATTATCACGGCTACCGCTATATATTCACCCAAAGCCTGGAAATTAATCGTGGAAGTAATTACTCATATAAAATAGCAGTGAGCTTTGGAGATTTTTCTCACCTACCCTTTATAATTAGGTAAATGATAGCACGCCCTTGCTAATAATGGTTCAAAGTTTGGAAGCCGCCGCTCCTTACCTTTCTAGTCCAATATTTAATTTGCCTTGAAATTCGGCCTCAGATGAAAGCTTTGTGGATTTCACCGATAAAGCCTGACGATTTGCCGTTTTTAATTACATAATGTGGAAACAGTAGCCGCCAGCACCATGGTGGGAAAATTCGGATGCAGCAGTGTGGAAGGATAGAAAACCTCTTCCGCCCTATAAAAACGTTTCAATTGAATGTATTTGATATTTAATCAATTCTAGAAAAATTGCTCCGGTCTACGTTTTAATAAATTTTTTAAATTAAAATTACTTGAATAATTATGATTTGGGTAGAATAATATGAAGCTATTTATAATTTTACATTAAAGTTATTATAGTAAGTAAGTAGTTTAAATTAAATGAAAAGTGAATATATATTACATGCCTTAAAATTCTATGAAAATTTATTTTGCAGGACGATAAATGTTAATTTATATTATTTACTGTTAACACATTGAAATTAATATTAACTTATTTTTTTCAATACTAACACCTACCACCACCTACTTTAGATGGTTTAGTCCAATGATCTTCACCGCCAAGTCAATATATATATATATATATATATATATATATATATATATATAGGTATATATATATATATATATATATATATATATATATATATATATATATATATATAGGTATATATATATATATATATATATATATATATATATATATATATATATATATATATATATATATATATATATATATATATATATATATATATATATATATATATATATATATATATATATATATATATATATATATATATATATATATATATATATATATATATAGGTATATATATATATATATATATATATATATATATATATATATATATATATATATATATATATATATATATATATATATATATATATATATATATATATATATATATATATATATATATATATATATATATATATATATATATATATATATATATATATATATATATATATATATGTATATATATATATATATATATATATATATATATTATACAAGACCATAGACGTACGTTGAAAAATATTTGGAGGGGAGAAAGGGGCCAGACCCCCCCAATTACAAGTTTCTAACAATTTTTTTAATAATGTTTTTTCAAAAAAGCAGCTAAAGTAAAAAATATTTGTGCCAATTTTCAAATTTTTAACTTTACAATTATTAAGGTCAATAATTAAGGAAATATTTTTTTTAACTTCCATCATAAATTATTTTTATTGAGGACCTATTAAAAATTCGTCCAATTTCTTTCAAAACACTACACAAATAAGTCCAACCGACCAATAATTAATACTTATAGGTACATATTACTAGGTCATAGGTACCCTATGATGCACTTTTTTGTAAATTCGGAAGTCAAAGAACAATAATCATTAAAATTTAAATGCTGTTATCATTCACTTGAAACGTTTTAAGTCAAATATTTCGACATGTCTCGTCTCGTCACGCCTTGTCCCGAAGGATTTGATCTCGTCTCATCTTGAAATTCGAGACAAAATGCTCTCAAGACAAGACAAAATGGTTTCGAGATAAGACGTCTCGTATCTCGCGGCATCTCTACTTAACATTGTTTACTAATATAATTATTATTCTAATGCTTTGCCTGCTATAATATAAAATAAAAGAAATTTAGCGAGATGGTGCATTTAATGCCATTTATTTACAAAAGTTTGTTTTGTTTTATCTTGATTTTTGTACACAAAGTGCATTTAAGGCACAATTTGGCCGAAACTCCATTATTTTAGTACATTATTAAATAACTACGGCCATTACTACCACTAAAATTATATATATTTTGCTTTCTATACTAACGGATTATAAACACAAATTAATTTTTAGTGGGCAAATTATACGTATTTCGTTATACACTGTGTTCATTTCATTTTAAAACTTATCAGCCACCGGTAAGTTTTAAAAGGAACACAATGTAGATATTTGTGTTCCTAAGTAGAAATAACATGATATGAAAACCAAAAGTTCAAAATCTTATTTTTTATTCACAGTATTTTTTTATTGATTTGTTGGTATCATCTATGTTTGTTTTGAGGGTTTCGAAAAAAATATGTCAACCTTAATCTGAGTATTCATTGGAGTAACGAGAACTAAGCCACCAAATTCGCTAAGAGCCTTTCGCATGAGATAGTGGGGGTTTTGAAAAGTTTAAAATTTAAATACAGATACATAAAACGTCATCTATTTTTTTTCGAAAGAGAGAGAGAAGACAAGAGTTACTATGGTAACTTCTCAATACATTTTGCTTAAGAGCAGATTATTGTTATTTTTTCATTAGCCTTTCAAAATAAGGTAAATAATAATAACGTAAAAGACCTAAAATTTATAAATTTATATGGACGATTCTTTTCCTTCCAAGTTTTACATTGGCAAAAAAAATTATTAAGTCAGTCATTAAGCTTTTTTTGTCAAATTATCTATTGCGTACCAGAAGAAATACTGTAATTGTGAAAAAGTCGAGTCTTAAATTTCTTACAATTATTATAATATGTATTATTTTTGGATTTTATTATTATACAATTAAAGTAAACTCCGTTTAGTTTATTTTAACTAAACATTTACAAAAATTTTACAATATAGAGGGTGCGATTTAAGAATGTTAAACAATTTTGGGGTGTCATGCAAAAGTTAATTTTTTGAAAAAAGAGTTCATGTAAACAGGTATCCAAAATACTTTGTTTTTCCTATATAAAAATTTTCCTTTCCTATAAAAATGAAATATTTGCAGATAAATTAATAAACAGTGTTTTGAATAATATTCAAATGTCAAAAAATGGATATAAGAGATTCTGCGTAACAGTAAGGGCTTCCTAAACACTTTAAAGTATATCGGTCTTCCTAACATACGTGAAACCAAGCGTATGTATATACGGAGAGCGGGGTGTGCCCTCTGGTAATGATCGTACCAAACTAAAGGTGCATATATTGACATATTATGCCAACTTAGGAAGCTCTTTTAGTTTTTTTGAAATAATGACAGATTTACCTGACTATTCTTTCTAGACTTATAAACGCAAGAATTTTTTGGAAACCCAATTCGGGCTTCGTAAAACTTTGCCAACTGCTTACAAAACTATATTATCAATTTACGATCCTTCTTTTCTCTCTTCGCCTTAATATTCTTCTTAATTGTTCTCTGCTAAGCTTCTTCCAAATGCTATATCTACTATCCCGTAATTTTCTCCCCAATTTAATTTTATATATATTATTCAATTATTCTTATCCATTTTCCAATTATTATTATTCTTTCTTGGTTTCCTCAATTTGTTTTCATGGCATCTTGCTTCAGTTTTAATAAGGTCTATCCCATGTACATTTTCTCACTTTAGTGATTCAATTAATGTCTGTTTAGCATCGTTATACCTTCACTATTTCTACTATATACTATCCTACTATATACTATACATGTCTACTATACACTATACCTACTATTTACATCCCTACTTCCTATTTAGTCTATGCTATCATTTTCCCTTCTATATCTGATATATCTTAATACATACATATATAATTTAGCATTCGTAATCATCTATAATACCTACCAAATTGTCTTGTACAATACTTCAACGAGAACTCTCTATGCTAAGTGATTTATAACATAATCACAACTCAAATATAGTTTATCTATTATACTACATGATTAGATGTTCGAAGTAATCTTGGGTTAGTGGCAATAAATAATACATTACGAACGAGAAATTAAACAAATGTTTTAACATCATATAATAATATTAAAGCTATAGAAAACCTAGAATTATGAATTAGTTTCACAGTTTGAAAAAATTATTGAATATATACCGATGTGCGCAAATCCCCAGAAACAAATAAACCCCGTAAGATGACACACTTTCTTAAATTCCCAAGAGCGAAATGCCTCAAAATTGTGTTTGTGGGTGTCCCCATTGTTTGGATGAAAATCACGTCCAGATAGTTACATACACGAGCGATATGTCTGATTAAACGTTTACATTTTTTTACGACTTGTAATTTATGATAGTACACCCACATGTATATGTAAATTCGGAATTATATAATTTAATGAATTACTGGAATTTAAAATCCACCTTTCGTTTACACATCCTTTACTTGCTACACTTGACGATCAATCTACATTATCCAGGCACCTGCTTTGGCAGTGGAAAAAAATTGCTATACGTAGCCGCGCGTGAATGTTCAGGCAGCTCGGTGACGAGTTTTGAGATGAGGCAAAAACTTAAGGTAGTGTTTCAGACTAAAAAATCTTGTAGGCTTAATTGAATTAAGAGTAAAGGCGCTAAAACAAACCGGCGGGCTAGTCGGAAGCTTTGCGTAAATTTTTTCCGCCCCACCTTATGATGCAATAAAGAATACCGACAGGGGAACTAATAGAATAGTTTTTAGGAAACAAAATTTTTTTCCAAGTCATAATTTGCTTGATACTGCATTCTATACGTACCTAATTATTTTAAAATATCCGGAATCGATAATCTTTACACATTAAGGTATTCCTCCAACGTCAGTACTTTTAGACATTCCACTTTCAAGGAGACTTTCAGAGTTGTTTTTTTCCAATTTTAACACCTTTTGTCAATTTATGTGTCTACTTTTGCAAGGTTGTGGTAAATTTTTGCACGTACTGTAATGTGTATAGAATTAAATTACGAATTTATGTTTATTCTTACATTTTTATTCAGTCGACCCAAAAATGATATATTCTGGCACTAAATACGATCACAGTCCAAGGCTGCATCGATCCTTATACTACATAAATCTACACAATCAATAAGTATCAATGAAATAAAAATTTTGGCTGTTGCAATTTATATCGAACATTGACTTGTCGAAGAAAGGTGTTTTCGCACTTTTATAATGTTTAGTATTACATGCTTTTAGTTTTCGATCTGGAACCTTCGGCGTATTTAAATTACCCAAGTCTCATTATGTATGTGCAAACGGTATGATGTATGGTTAAAACCCAAAATATGTGTTAAGTAAGAATAATTTTACCGCTTTTCAACTATGATATACCATTTATACTATTTTGGCTAACAATGTGTTATAATAGTTATTAATAATTATATGTATTACATTAGAAGTAATATTGTTTTTGACGAGCAAGTCAGAAAATTTTATAATATTTGTTGCATCTAAATGTAAATCGCTAGAGGTCCCTAAATCCCTGAATATTCGAATAATCGAATATTCAGGGATTTAGGTCCGGTCAAATGAATAATTCAAGGTTAAAATATTCGTATGTTCATATAAAGTGCATACGATCGCAATTGAAACTGCATAAAAAGGGGATAAAGTAAAACAAAAGCGGCCGCCTTTGTCTTTAAAGGAGATGCTGACATTATGCATGGGCACCGCTTTGTTTTGCCGACTTTTTACTTTTAATGCGGTTTCAATTGAGATAGTATGCACTTTACCTAGGCTGCGAAAATAATTTCCGCGTACCGAGAGACCCGAGAGATTATTGTCGAGGCCGTCCCTGCGGCTGACGCGAAATAATCTCGAGGTCGCTAAAAAATTTCGCGGCCGTGGTATAGATACACACTATTTTTTGTGCAATCGGATGCATGGCTGTAATTTTTTGTAACTGATAAAACTATACTCTTTAAAGTTCTTCTTCTAAAAATCGTTAACGTTGGCGGTTACGTTACTAAATTATTCTTAATCTACAACATACGCTGTTCGAGTGTATGTTGTAGTTCTTCGTTAAAAAAATAATAAAACCAGAGACACAACTAAAAGAAGTCCATATGTGACTGTTGATATATCCGACTAACGTTGTTGTAAGCTGATCTACGAAAAAGAAAAAGAGGGCACGGTTTCGTACATCGTAACTCTAGCGAGATTAATATCGATCAACTGATTGATTTCTTTTGACCGTTTCAAAACTGACAGAATTTGCTTATCTTTTGCTTCACTTTTTCTTCACTTGCAATGCACTTATGGGCACTGTCTCCTGTCTCTAGTCTTCATAATTTTAACATGAAAATTCTAGGTTATGTATTATGTTTACGTTTCACATCGGGAAACGAATAAAGTTTGTATACATCAGGACGAGTTGTTTCAACGCACATATTTGACTAGTGCAATACTGATTTGATTCGCATGCTTTATATCTATGACGTAACCACTAACTTTAAAGATGTAAAGAGTAGTGAGAATTTAGGTATAAATGACATCACGGTTTATAATATACTTATGGTGGCGTCAGCTCTTAGCGTCTCTATGGAAATGATAAAACACTGACGGTTCGCTAATTGACAAATTGTGAACATGTCTGACTAACTGTATAAGCGGCCACGAAATTTAATTTCGCGAGCGCTACGACGGACGCGAAATAACTACTTCTCGTCCGGTAGCACAAAAAAGGAATTTCAATACCAAAGGATTTAGACAGGCACTCTATGCGCTATAAAAAACAATTATGTCTACGAGGTCTTAATGCCTGATCAGTTTATGAATTGTATAAACATTATTATACAAAAATCCTTTGTATGTCCCGCATATGAGGCCGCGAAACATTTTGTGTTCGAGCACTACATATAGGCTACTAACAAGCTGATCATTAATATTATCCATTAAACCGTGAGCCATTGTCCTATTATAGACATTATTGTCAGCGAGAGCGCATCGGTTTTCGAAAAAGAAAGGAATAATAGGAGGGGAACGAATTCATAATTCATTCATCTTGCCAGCTATTTTACGCTCTCAGTGCATTATCTCTTTAAGACGGCGCGCGGCGTGATGATCGAAAATTTTACAAATTGGTACCAGTTCGCCGCAAAGCATGAGCAAATTGTTGGTGTTTTACTTCCTTTTTTACCCATTTTGTCCCTGGAATTCCGTAATCCATACGTACTAAGTATGACTGTAATAATAATAATAATAATAAATTTTATTTATAAGTTATTTATAAATTTTAGTTATAAGTAAATATTTTATTTAAGTAGAGAAAAAGCTCTGCAAATCATTACTTTTCAACTCGTAAAATCACATAAAAATTAATGAAGTACATAAATAAAAACTTATGAAAACGATATGGCTACCTAACAAAATATGCCCCTGTGGCCAAATAATATCGTTGCGGCTCGGCTTCCATCTTAATGTGCTTTATAAGTCTCCCTCATTTAACAGAATTGTGTCAGACATGTTGCTGAACAGAATTATTTTAGAAGAAAAATTATAAAATTATAAAATAATTATACACCTTGTAATTTAAAACCGCGCTAAACTGTTTGTTGTATACATGTATACATGTCTGTTCCGTACAGACATGTATACATTATACAGGGTGTTTTTATTTATTTTCTCCACAATAAATGGAAGAATTTAGAATAATTAAATTTGATGGACAACTTGCACTAATAAAATTAGTTTGTGACAGTTTCTGTAACCCTGAGATATTGTTACAAGGGGGTGAAAACACAAAACCCTATAGAACTATTCAACAGGACTTTTTAAAGCATCGATATTTATTTATTTAATTAATCGATGTGCCCGCCAAAAAAGGTTAAGAGCCCCATAAAAAAATAAAGCCCCATTAAATCACTTTAAAATTTCAAAAATTCGAATGGCGTATAGGTATATAAAAATTATATATATATATATATATATATATATATATATATATATATATATATATATATATATATATATATATATATATATATATATATATATATATACGCCATTTTTGGGTTTTTTTATTAGAATATTTTTATAACACAATCATTATATAAAGGCGATATAAATTAAGTAAAAACAAGTTTTATAAGTATTTTATAGTATAGTGAGCGTGACAAAAATAAATATCTTTAAAATGTTATAAAACCGTTAGTTCTTATAAATGTGGTTGACATAAATATGGTTGTATAGATGTTATATAAACTTTTCTGGGATGTTTTTAAGAGTAAAAGATATTGTAAAAATTATTCTCGGAGATGTTCCCTCTACTTTTAAAAATATAGAATTGCTAATTGCATAATGAATTCCATAATAATAAGAGCAGCGCCCGAGGAATGCTATAAGGGCAGAATTTGATACCACTGCTCATAAAAACCCTCATTTAAATTAGACCGCCCCGATACCGCAAGACTTACAGAGGTACATTCCAACCCCTAACACAAATCACGTATTTTTATGACTGTCTAATTGCATCACAAATTGATCTGGGACCACCTAGAACGTCCTTGTTATCTACTGCAAGCAGATACCCCAGAAAAAAACCAAATGATATGTAATTAGATCTATTTGATTCAATTAATTAGAGCTAATATAATATCCAAAGTGCTCGTAAAGACGGATTTATTTCTTCATCGTCTTAATTATAATTACTTCTTTATAGCGAGGGCCAAGAGCAAAAAATCCTAGATTACAGATTGTTCTTGGGAAAGATAATTTCATGTACCGGGTGGATCACTTGGATCAAGCATTCCAATACAAAAAAGCAATAATTGTCTAATACAAAAACTTCAGTTCTTGCATATCTATCATTAATTACTTACCATTACGACATATTGCGTGATACTTTGTGTATTGTACTGGCTGCCTAAGTTGAAGTAATTAATTGGGACACTATGTACCTTCATAAGGTGTACCTATGTAATAATTAGGTAAAGTCTGTGTCTTTTATCGTGCCTTAATCTCGACGTACGATATGATGGATTTTTATGTAATATTTTGTTAGAGAAATAATTATTTCCAGATATGTATCAGAATGATGAAGAAGGGTTGAGTGGGTATAGGTGTTAGGTTTAACAGATTTGAAACACAAGTTTTCACGCTCTGTTGAATTAGTTGTTAGAATTCGTGTTAGATTCGAGATATTGTCTTTGGGGGTTCGCCCACGCTGACGATTCAATTCTAACGGAGCTATTAGTAATAGAGATAGATCCTAAAAATGTCGAGGTAAATTATCACAATTTTGAAAACCCATAAAGCCTGTTGTGCCTAAGGAAGACTGCAGCTCCAAAACTTTTCTAGTAAAATATTGCCGTCGCATCATGACTTACCAGAATTGTATAAAACTCGTCCTCTAAATAGCCATTGCAAGACTGAAAGTATCTGGCAAGTAATGCTATTACCTTTATATCATCCAGCAGGCAACAAAACTTAATCTGTTACTAACGCAGTGGTAAAGTTCTGGGATCACAGTCGAGGAGTCCTGGGTTCAAATCCTGTCAGGACCACACGTTTTCAATATTTTACGTATCTTATTTTTTATATATCTCTACTTGACCTGATATATTTCTAAAACTTTTAATAAATTAATTTCAAAAATTGATAATATAGGTATGATGATTACCGACGTATGTACTGACTCCTAACTAACCGAACTTAATAATATGAAGGTATACCCCCGATTTTTAGACAATAAAAATCTCTTAGTTGAATATTTGGACGTTTCAGTATTCTTCACAATATATTTTGAAATATTACATATTCCGACGCGGGTTTAGCCCTCCATGCTTTACAAGATGGCGGTAGTTTTTGCCATTTATGCGTCAGGTTCGACATTCGTCAAAACCAATATTCAAATTGGCGGTGTCAAGATGGCGAATGAATCTGTTAATAATGACTTTACTTAACAACACCCTGCTTGATTGTTCCACGGAATAATATCCCCTCAGGGGACTGCCCAGCTGCGCGATTTTACTGATAAGATTGTGATCCTCAAAGTTAAGCAAGGTTATGATGGGTTATGACAGTCCAAGTGAGATTCGGGAACATCTGCCGCGGGTGCGTGGTCCCAGATAAATGGTAATGAGTACAGAGTAATAAATCTCGGTAACTCAGAACCATGCTATCATACATAAAAATTGAAAAGAGATTTTGCCACCAAGCCACCTGTAATAAATAAGATGGTTTGAAGAAAAGTACTCAATTAAAAAGGAGGAATGCACAAAGGGCCTAATGAGGCCTACGTGCTGTAGTGAAAGTGAAACCACTACCCTCCGGCCCATATACATACATATAGTTTTCAACATCTTCACACGTGCTACTGCATTTTTAACAGTGTTGTTAAGTACAACCGATTTACAGGAATTTAAGGAAAATCAAATGATTTTATATACATCGCCCGTCACATTAGGACTTTATCATGTACTATAACAAAATATTGATCACACTATATACCTTTCGTCATATCATAAAACAATTGGATGGTGAATGTGATGCATACTAAGAATGTTTCCCATTCAGATATATTACGGATCCATTTTACACGTTCCTCGGCCGTGTCACATCGGTATTACTGGCATTCATTTGGATGCCTAAATTGCCTAATACCATCGAACGTTTTGTGGTAAAGTGGGGTCAACAATAATTCTTGAAATAGAAGTAATACACTTATTCTTTAATTTAGTGTATTATTTTGGTGGATTTTGTGTTAAAATTGATTAGTTATTAGTATTCTATCAAAACATAACCACTTGTTGGATGAAAGCGCCTTTATAGTGACGATTTTAGATTGCTGTAAGAAAAGTTGTACTGCCCCGATCTCCCATTGCGGCAGCTGTGGGTATCCTTTTAAAATTTTGTATGTCTCATATTTCGATGTTACACAGTACATACATTCCCTGAGTAAATTAATTTCAAAAGGGGTGCGCAAAATTTATTTTTTTTGTGACCAAACAAAATTTTTGAAAAATACCAAGGCAAAGATGTTGCATATCAAAATGCCATCTTTACATATCAAAATGCACATTATTAAATAAAGAAATATCGGCGCATTAAAAAGTTCTAACACAGTAAGATTAATGTAACAAATTAATTTTCTTACCATCACAGGCGCAGTGGCGTAACATTAATTAATAGAAAATATTTAATTATTTATCCGTTTTATCTTGGTTTGTGGGACAGATTATTCCTAGAACAGTTGTGGCAGGTTTACACCGCTTATCGTGCATCTTTTTATTTCTTTTTAAAACCGTCGTTTCCATCTAAGATCGCAAGGTAATAGATTAGGCCTATTAAGGTTGCCATAATAAAAAATACGCCATTTACTCTACCTTAACTTTACAAAAGTATTATAATTATGTAATAAATAGCGACAAATAATCGAAAAAAAACACGGTTACAAGATGGTGTTACTGTTTTTTGGGAAAAATGTTTATCTTTCCGCCGCTGTAATTCGTAGCATATTAGACTTACAAAAAAAACTTTATACAGAAAATGTGAGGAATTTTATCTGCATTAACTTTGTTAGACATTTTCGTAGTTGGATCAACCATTGAGTTTTTTCAGAAAAACAATTTGTTTTTACCGTTCTTTCAAGGTGGTGGCTTGAGCAGTAAGGTCGAAAACTTATTAAAGATAAATTCTCGTGTGCCACAAGGCTTAGTTCGTGGTCCAGTACTGATTGTAATATATTTCAATGGTTTACGTTTCTAATTAATTATTTTTACAGTAAATATATCTAGGTATCTAGCAGTGGTTTTTCTAAATACTATACAGCAGTAATTAGGGCTGATAAATCTGATTGTCCTGAGAAGGATAGTCGGAGAGGATTATACTTACACACAAAATTCTGCTTATAAAAATTATTACTGAAATTAATTCAATATTATCCTAAATTACCGTCATATATACATATTTCATGTTTGGTCTGTTAGATGATAAATTTCACAAGCTACTAAAACAACACATAGGCAGCATACATCAGTGCTAATCGACGCTAAACACGAAATAATAGTATATATTACAGCTTTTATTGGTCCCATTAATAATTTCCTTAGTCTTCTCGTGGTGCCAGCACATTCTTCAGGCTAGCATGTTGAAATTAGCTAAGACAACACCCATACTAAAACCTGAACTTTATGCATACCATCATTTTCGCCATCATTTTCGTAAACCCTTCACTTACGAGGGGCATTAAGAGTTTATTTAATTATATTAACATTAAAGTAATTGGAGTGTATTACAGCTTCGTGTTTAAAGAAACATAGGGCTTCTGATTTAATTGCGAATTTTCTCCTGCCATTATCCCAAGAACAAACACAACGTAATATTACAATCAACTTAAGAGTTTAATAACACTACGCATCATCATAATTAAAAAATAAAGGCAGAGTTTAATGGCTTGGGATTAAAATACCGTTTATGGCATGTTAAAATATTTTTTCGTATTCAATCTAAATACTTTGAGTGAAAATCATATAGGAATATACTAGTATTGATGTTAGCAACAATCTTCCACCTAGCAACAATTTTATGAAGCAAATATTCTCCGCACAGAAATACAATTTCTTACGTAATAACAATCAGGATTTATTCTTTCAACATCAATGCAAAGATTAAATGTGAAGTTATGTAAATTATTAAATATTATGCGACGAGGGTGCAAGTGATTGGAGTTGTTGTGGAACTGATCAAGATGTCGCTAATAGAAGAAGATTCCTCACTGCCAATTTAGCCGAAAATTATTAAGGCGTATATAAGTTTTTACTTATTTTGCAACACTGTATTTAATGCTTCCTTCGGAAACTTAACTGGATCGCCATCCTCCATGCTATTTCAATATTTGCATGTTTGCTTCACTATTGGCAAGAAACGGTGCAGAAGTCCTTCTGAAGCAATGCCCGGTGTAATTATTGGCATTTAAAAGTTTTAGATATTCTGCAATTTTTCTTGATAAACTATAGTAGATTCAAAACAAAAACCGATCCGCGTCATTAGTGACATAAGAAAACAGTGTCAACGATGCCAATGTATAACGATCCTGATACCGCCAGAATTTCAACAAGGCAGCTGGTATGATCGTCCGAAACATAAGTTGTCACAGGTTTTCCGCTCGACGGTTTCACACTTGACGTATTATATAACCATAACCTAAAAATATAACTGAAATTTCTTTAACACACTACAGTCTGACAAACTTGTCAACAATATTCGCTGGTTACATGAAAGTTTAGAACGTGCATCGGTTTTTGTTTTGAATAAACTGTATAGAAATTAGTTACTTTTGTTACAAGTACCTAAAATACAGTTTTTTGGACTAATCGTTGGTGTTATCAGGCGAGGGGCCGAGTCTGAAACAACAGATGAGACCGAAGAAATTGTTTAGGTACTTGTTACAATTGATCATTTTAGAGCTCCTGTTTTTGAAAATTGGGCCACATTATTAAACATTAGTCGCCATATTGCTAATTGAGTTTATTTGTGATTGTTTGTAGTCCAATTTGCTGAAAACTGTAAAAATGGAATATAATGAAGATTTAGACAGCTGAGGAGATACTGGAGTATGCGAAAGAGGTTTCTCTGAATCCTCCCAAAGAAATCTCGAGAAATTTATGAATGTGTCTAGCAGCGTTTTATGGATTGGTGCAAAGAAAAAACATTAAGTTGTATTCAGAAGATGTATTGATGGTGTATTTCTTAAACTTAGCCAACAAAATGAAGCCGTCAACGCTTTGGTCACAATATTCATTGTTGCGCTCAACGTTGGATAAAATTAAAGAAAGGGATTAGTACAGTAAAAGTAGACCTCCAAAAAGTTACACCACACCCCCGGTAGGGTGTTGCAATATGGGTGGTTTCTTACTATTTTTTTTGATATTTTCTTTTTCAAACTTGTACATAATACTTCAACTTTGCCTAATAATTTTTTTTTGTAACTTTGATTTTTGACGGTCCCATTATATGGTGGATGTTTTCCCATATAAAGGTTTTGACGGTTCAGCGCAACCGTCAGATATCAAAGTTATCAAATAATTTTATTGGGAAAGGTTGTAGAGAATATTATTATGTACAAGTTTGCAAAAGAAAATTTCAAAAAAAGAAACCACCTCTGTTACAAGATAATTTTTTAAAAAATGGCAATTCCCGCAAGCTTATTTTTCAAGGTCGATGAAGGGGTGTCTCCCGAGTATCCAAACAAAAAGTTCCATACCCCTTGTAGGGTGTTGCAATAGGGCTGATTTCTTTCTTTCTTCTTTTTCTATTTTATTTGCTAACTTTGCCTAATCAAATTTGTTGGTAACCTTGATTTTTGACGGTCTAGCGCCCATCACATGGTGGAAGTTTTCCCATGTAATCGGCGCTGAACAGCCAAAAATCAAAATTAGCACAACATTTTATTAGGCAAAATTGTAGTCAACTTTCAGCAATCGTAATTCATCACTTCGACATTTAAAAGATCACAACAATCGTCTTCTACCTGATGCATTTTGCAAAATGAAAATGTTGATTTTTTTACTCGTCGTTACGTTTTATATCCATATTGGCAAAGCAAATGTCACATGCACTTTTTCTAATAATTACTGCGTTTCAATTAACAATATAACAGTGTGTTTAATGCGCAAGAAAAGTGAGAGGTCTATCTCGTGGAAATTTATGAAGTGGAGAAATGTATTTCCCCTCGCTAGAATATTATAACTTTTCTTCAGTAATTATAAAACAATCTACTCTTCAATGTATCTACTACCGTACAGAGGATTGATTTTATACATGTTTGTGTATAAAATATGCTCGATTTAAGTTATATGGCATTTTTACTCAGCTGATAAAAATACATCATTAAAATAATTTTGCAGAAAATCCGGCCATCCTTTGCGTGATTATCGCTTGCGATCACGCAGAAGAGATCTACTTATTTCCATCCCGCAGAGTTGTTGAGCTACATTTCTGGTATTATTAATTGCATAGCGAAGTTGACTAATTCGCCTTTTATTATGCACCAGAGGAAAAGTATAGCGCGGTAATACACTTAGTTGTATGAAAAATAGTGGTCGATGCTGATTTACGATCCTCCTTCAAGAAGCTTTTATGGGTAGAATCCTTAAATGCTTCTGCACTGCTCCTCATTGCGGTCGCAGCAGCGCCGCGATTGTTATGCATATCAACAACTACAGGGACGGATTTTAAAATGCCAGATACTCTCAGGTTGAATAAATTAGGTTACAATATTTGTTAAAGACAAGGTTTATCGAAATACAAAACAGGAGCGTAGTCACCACCAAGCCCGGACTGGACCCCATTCTACTACTTTTTTTAGTAAAAATTACAATAAATTTATTATTTACATATTTTGTATTATAAATGGCAAATACACTGCTGGCCAATAGGTTGGAATAATACAAAATTTTAATGTATTGTCTGTAACAGACATATATGAGAATGAAGAAATGTCGCATCGTCAATGGATGCGGCTACGCTTTGACGAGATTAAAGACGGCTCGCGCTGCTCATCAAAGACATCGGGTTTCCCTTTGACGCTGCGACGCTGTTACAAACTATAATTTTGGATGCATATATCTTCTGAGTGTCGCAGGACCGTAGGGAAAACCTGGGGAATGAAACCCAGGGTGGTCCTGTGGATTTACACTGCTATCATAAGACCAATGTTGGCCTATGGAGCTGTTGTCTGGTGGCCCAAGAGTCAACAAATAACAGCAAAACTCAAACTAGGCCAGGTACAAAGAGTTGCCTGTCTGAGCATAACCGGAGCCATGCGAACAACACCAACGAGAGCAATGGAGATAATAATGCTGTGTCTTCCACCACTAGACCTACATCTAGAAGAAGTGGCTCTGACTACCATGACTCGACTTAAATCTGTTGGTATACTACCAAATGCAAGCTGTGGCCAAACCAGAAGCCGCCTGTGGACTGAGGCTGTCAGAAAGATACCCCTTTTACAGGCTTGTGCAGATGGTATTCCGCCTCGGCTTGTCTTTGATAAACCTTACCCCATACATACTACTGTTGAAGACGAGGCCGGCGTTCAAGGTGTAAACTATGTCTTCACGGACGGATCAAAGAAAAAGGATGGAGCAGGCTGTGGTATATATTCCAGGAATCTGCGAGTCCGATGCAGCTGGACTATGGATAAAAATGCCAGTGTAGTACAAACAGAACTCGCTGGTATAACCATAGCCGCACAAGAGATTGCTCGCAGAGTAATAACGGGCAAGACAATAAGAATCTGCACAGATAGTAGACAATCACTACTGGCCCTGAAAAATTATAAAATAACTAAAGGATCAACATGGGAATGTCACCAAGCACTTGTGAGAGCATGTCAGATGAATAACATCTGCCTGTGCTGGGTCAAAGGATACTCACAATGCAACGGCAATATAGAAGCTGACAAACTGGCCAAGAAGGCAGCCAACCTGAGTATCCTTGGGCCTGGTCCTTCAAGTACGCTACCAGTTGCAGCGACACTCCAATTAATAAAGGAAAACACCCACATAAAATTTAAGACGTTATGGGATGAAACAAGTAGCTGTCAGCTGGCCAGAAATCTCTTGAGATATCCCAGCGAAGAGACGGCGAGGAATTATCTGGCAATGTCCAGGGGTAAACTGCGATTTGTTACAAGAATCCTAACCGGACACTGCCGGGTAAGAAAACACCTCTATAACATGAGACAAAGTGACACACCCATCTGCAGAGGATGTGAACAAGAAGATAAAACGATCGAGCGAATGTCCCGCCGTGTCATCGACCAGAGAATCCATATTGGGGGAACGTTGGCCTTCTATGGCCAATTTGAGGGAAATGCACCTGGGCAACATCATTACCTTTTGTACAACATTGGGCTGGTCGATGACCTAGGGAGACATTTCCCTCACGGAGGAAGCACAAGGGGCCCAATGGGGCCTAAGTGCAGCGGATCTCGATCCGCACTC
Source organism: Tetropium fuscum (assembly GCA_964058915.1). Taxonomy (NCBI): domain Eukaryota; kingdom Metazoa; phylum Arthropoda; class Insecta; order Coleoptera; family Cerambycidae; genus Tetropium; species Tetropium fuscum. The sequence goes on from CAXKVY010002400.1 coordinate 80,194, forward strand.
CGGACATATTCCAGATTCCAGATCTTCTGAATGATATGGAATATCAAAATACGGTTTTCAGGCCGTATTGGAAATTTCATTGGTAACAAGTGGCCTAAATATCATGTTTCTATTGTGCTCAGAAAAGGAATATACGGGGTGTAAACTAAACTTCTACAAAAAAATCAAAATTTCATTCTTACCGAGAATTTAGGAAAACCAAAATCGAGATAAAAATTTTATACCAGGGTAGCCTATGGACCAATTCGAAAAAACAAGTATGGCCGTTTTTTGATATCGAAAATGCGGGTTTTTTAATTGAAATAACGATTTTTTTTTGAAAATGCATCTCTGACTGTTTAAAACAAAGTTAGTCATGGAATTTTTTCTAATATTCAAGTAAGCTTCCATGCCTATAACTGTCTCAGTAGCTAGAATTGCCACTTCTTATACAGGGTGACTGGGAAAACATTTAATAAACATGTGTCACAAAAAGTCTGAAAATTTAAATAAGGCTGTGTGCAATTAAATAAATTACATTACCCTGTATAATTAAAGTAAATTTTTAGGGATTTTAAATCTATGAAGGGATACGTTAGACAAATATCACTAAACTTTTTTTCTTGATCGGATGAGTATTATCACAATTACGTTACAATTACAATTACACGGCAAATCTCTATACAAAACATTTAGAAAACCTGCGGTAGTGACTAATGAACTGGTGGGCTAAGTATTGTAACAATCAAGTCACCACTGGAAATGTTTTGTTTGACACTTGGTAATGCAGCAGTAGAATGTCTAAATATTGTATTTATACTGTTCATGTCGATAGTTAGGATAGAAAAATATTGTACAATATTCATATAAACAAGTGTATAATGTCACCATTGACCATAAAAGCAATGAGAAATGGTATTTGCCTGTTAAATGAGGGTTTTACGTAACATACTGTTGCTATAATATACAGCGTTAGTCAAAGTATGGTTCACAAATTAAAAAAGAGGTTTGATGAAACAGGCAATGTTAACCTTTTGTGCAGAGGAAGGCGAAAAAAAATATTGGAGCTCACGAAGAACGCGAACGGGTTTTGATCAGAAATGTTCATAGGAATATGAATCAAAGGTCGAGAAAAAGTAATGATACACTTCGGAACCAAACAAGAGTTTTAGTCTCAAATCGCACGATGAGAAGAACGATTAATCGCAACAACTTAAGGTAAGTTGTCTACAAGAGTGAATCGTGTGTTTAATCTACTTATGACATGAAAGTATACGGGTTATGTGAAAGTGTAAGTGATATGAAAAAATTGGAAGTGTATTGACTTGTACAGAAAATTTTCAAAATTGTTAACAACTTTGTTTTGAAATTAAATTTACGTATTATAAGAATCAAGGATTATTTTAGGTTTTATGCCCCTTGGGAATCTTAATACCTTAAATGTACAATTCACAAATATGGTTGAAGGGGGTTTGGTTTGTTACCCCAGCGTCCAGTCTTGTCGAATATGGCAAGAGCCAGTGGCGTGGCGTGACCTGTAAAGTCAAATATGTCACCCGTACGATCAAATATCAAATATGCGATAAAAATATGAGTGTAAATCATACTAATTTAATATTTGCCTGTTTTAAAAATCGGATACTCCATGCAAATGACAGGGGCACCGTCATTTGCCCAATTGCCAGCCGCTCAAATTCGGGCCTGGTCACCACCAACTTGAACTTGCCTGGGTGATAACCCAACAAATTTATTTTATAAGCTTTTGCTTTAGCCACATTTCGGTTTCTTAATGGTTTTATTATATACAAGCAAATTATATTATATACAAACTTTCACAGAAATAAATTTGCTTTCTGTTATTCTGTATTAAATTACTTTTTCTACAATCGCCTCAATAGTAGGCTTTTGCGCTTTCAATTCTCAACGCAAAGTACGCCATTTGCGATGATAGCGACATAATTGTCGCTTTAAAGCGGCAATAGTGTCAATTCCCGCTCGCTTCTTTATTATAAATTCCTTAGCAGGCGCTTGTAAGTCAAAAATGACACATGAGAAATGTAGCTAACAAAAAAAACTTATAAAAATTGGTTCATATATAAACATATTATGTCAAATACATACAAGAACACCCTGCATTAAGCGATTGTAGAAAAAATGTTGTATGTATTACGAGCACAAACTGCCATTGCCGCTTTTGAAAGAATACCGCGCTCTGCTTCGCGTCGCGCGGTAAATTTCTTTCGCAAGCGGCAATGCAGTACTTTGCGCTCTTAACACACAAATAACTATTATAACTATCATAAAAATGTTCTACAAGAAAAATATAAAACACTGAAAAAATCGTTATCTAAGTATTTTATAAACGTGTTCGTAATTAAATAACTATATAGCTATAAAAAGAAATTATTTTATAAAAGCGGTATTCCAGTGTATTGTAGGTTATATAACTCTAATACATTTATGATATAACTATTTTATAAAATTTCTTGAGAAAAACTAACAAAATAATTACATTAGAGTAGCCAAAGCAATATTTTAGCTTTTCGTTACAAAATACTATTATTAGGAGGAGTTACAAAATTATTTTATAACTGTTTTTTTGCGCGAGATCTAGAAGTACCTAAACAACCAATCATAAAACCAAATTGGTCTGCAGTCATTAAAATGCTAGTCATTGAAAGACTATAAACTACTGCTCTATGAAAATTGTTAATAAAATTGTTGTATGGTGTTAAGATAATGCGCGGTGTGGACCTCCTTATATAACCTTAAGAAAATAAAATATAAAAAATAGAGTTTGATTAATGTTGCCACTGTACAACTTTCATGTGAATTTCTGAACAAAAACTTTCTTTCTTTTCTTTCCTTTGTTCTCGTTTTTTCGCATTTTTTCGGTTTCGGTCGTCTTAGAAAATATAATTTCTGATGGCATTTTATAGGTACCTCTGACAACATTTTTCAAAAAAATATTTTTTCATCTATCTCAATTTTGAAAATGTTATATTATGGATTTCGATTACTGCATTCGATAGTGTATCAGTTGTGTCATGCGGGCTTGGAATTTTTTTTTAAATATTCGGTATATTAACAAAATATTTTCTGTCCAGAAAGGCTTTCGCTTTCTGTCCAGAAAATGCTAATTGATCCATTCTTAATTGAGCTAATTGAAATTGATGAAATTGAATTGATCTAATCTTCAGGTGATCGATTAATATTAATCTTCAATAATGGAAAAAGTACTATAATTTGTTTTATAACACGACTATTCAGGATAAATTCTGTTCTAGACAAGTCAATATCAAAAATCAGATTACTCAAGAATAAAATACATGGAAACCCTACATATAGATTTTATTGTCTGCATAAAAATATTCCATATTGATATCAAAATTAGCATAGAAAAATATCTGCATTGATAATATTTCACTGCTTGAAACACTGTTTACATTTGACCTCGTCCGCTCCTGATATAAACGCAGAGGACCTCGATTCTTCTCATTCCAAGTAAAAATGTGAATTATCTGGGGCGTTTTTAAAAAATCTGCATGTACCGCTTCGAGCACTAGTGATTATTCATGTTGATAATCCACAAGCAAACAATCTCTCCTTATTAAGGACTTCATACTTTATAATTATTTCGAACCGATGACAGAGCAAAAATGCATTATAATTCGATTTAGCCCCGTATAGGTACCCATGGTGGAATACCCCAATTAATCCAGTAAAAATAGAAAAAAGTCTTAACCACAATCATTCCTATAGAATTGGAAATTGGTAATTCTATTGGTAGATAAGTCTTAAATACACTATCACAAATGACATATACAAAGTCCGCACCGATTTTAGGTGTGCTAAAAATTTAATTCTACCAAAAAATGCCAAAAATTGTTTCTTCACATATTTCTCTAACGTGGTTTCCCATTTTGCCTACCCAACGATCTATTGCGCTGAAGAAAGTTTGATCAGACAGTATACTATTGATTAGAAAATGGTACTCATGATAATGGTCAATGTGGAACGGATTCTTGTTGATTTCTGTAAAATATTATTATCATTGATACGCTTTTTAAACTCTACTTTAACAGTTATGTCTTCATGTTTGCGTTCTTCTTCCTCCCCTTGCTGAATATCTGTACATTGTTCGAAGAAAAGGATGCAAACGTTATCTCTTCATTGATATCATAAGTATCTTCATCAATCTGTTGTATTTGATTCAACATGGGAGCAAGACTGGCATTGACAATTGATAGATGCTGGTGAACAAAATAATCAGACTTTTTTACAGCCACAATTTTTTGAACGCAGGCGGGAGTTGAGTTGATTTCCTAGATAAACTTGTTGATATGGTGTTTTCGTTTGATATACAAACTAGAGCAAAAAAATTGTGCAGAATTTTACAAAGAAAACCCGTACCAATAACTAAAGAAACGGTAAATCACTTCACTATGCAATACAAAAGGATATTTAGTGTAAAGTTGTATACCGCCAGAATTTCTTGTGAATAGAACTAGGGTCTCTAGTCCGCGGCTTAACATATCGGTCGCTATCTCTCTTCAACTCATATAAATCCGATTTCCCTTCTCGCGTACATAGAAGACGCCTGATTGAACAAGCCGGCGATTTACTGGATTTACTGCTCAGTGGCGTATCATCATGCGCAACCAAGGTGAAGTGACTTCAAAAGATGTCTATTATGCCATATTCATATAAGTATGTGCAAAACTTAAAGCCAAAAAATTATTTAGTTTTGAATGTATTTAAAATATACTGAAAAAATGTTGCATGCTGCGTGTATAACTTAGTGCTCAATTTAGCAAATAACAATTTAAAATAAAAAAGAAATTAAATGCCGATTGCCTAGGAATAACCACGGGGAGGTAAGAGCGCCCTTTGCCAGGATAGAACGTGGTTAGGTTACTTATTATTAGTATATGTAAGACTATTAGCAAAATTTATAACAAATTAACTCACCAATTTGCGGGATATGTTATTATTTGCACATATAGTTACACTCACATTGGTATTTTTCATTGTTACTTATTAGTAGCTCTCTTCACAAAAACTGACATCAGAAATTCATATCTCTATTAGGTACTATCTGAAAATAAGTCACTTTCACTAGTTTTTTTTGTTGGAAAGGGGTTTGGCTTCCGAAAACTTTAATAACAAATAATCAAGTCAATCTCAAAATTGTAATTATACCATGAAATAATAAAAAAAGGAGTAATCATACAATGGAACAGTGCAACAGTGTTACTGATTTTTATTTTTTGCCTTTGTTAATAACTACTGATATAATTTTCACTAATAATTTAGTTTATATTTATTATGACTGGTTTAACGGGAGTATCTGGAGTATCCATCATAATATCGAGATTCCACATTCTTGTTTCCACCTTCTTCACATGGTCTATACATTTTATCCAGTTGGCCGCATTTACTTCTTTGATTGCACCCTTGAGAATTTTTTTCACATCAGCTAACTTAAATGTTGTATTTTCTCTAGCAACTTTCCCTTTTATTTGCGCCCAAATAAGCTCAATTGGGTTCAGATCGCAGTGATACGGAGGCAATCGAATTACCTCCATTCCTCTTGCTTTGGCCATTTCATCCACTACATACTTCTTGAAAGCTGGAAAATGTTGCCTTGCCAGTGTCAACAAATTCAGCTTTAAGTAGTGAATAATTCCAGCCAGTCTTTAATTTGCCCTATCCACCATGCAATTGTGGGAAGCTGTCCTGTTCTACGAGAATGAAGATTATTGTTTTTTATTTTATTTCCTATATTAGAATAATTGAGCGCGCCACTGAGAACCGCATTCCATTAGTTTGCATATCAAACGAAAGCACTATAGTGCAGATGATATGTGTTAAACAGCAGAAGCAGATGTTGGAGGACGACAAACTGTGTTATTTTTTTGTTCCCTGTATTTTTTACGAACCCTAAATATCTATACTTGTCTATAGAACCAACTTTTTTCTTGCAATATATGGAATATAGCAAAAAGAAAGCTAATTCCATTTTATGAGGATGTCGATGTCGTGTGGAGAAGAGGCAGCCTTTGTAAATACTTCTGGGCAATCAGTTAAATCAGTATGTTCTTTAAACAATTTAAATACAGTTGCCTTACCATTTTTGAAAATTGACGATGTATTACAGTTATTGCATGTAAAAATAAAATGTGAGCTTGGCATTTTGGATGTGCAGTTTTGTTTGTACTTGAGCTTTCCCAGGATTTAAAAAATAAATAAACATCAATTATTGGAGTTCGTGCAGTTATTAGTATTAACAAATCAGCATCTTCACCAACAACGATAGTTCTACTGGTTCTATTCAATTGTTCTATTTTTACTTCAATTATGAGGACATAATTCGATTACTTAAATTAATTAGATCAGTGAGCGAGTGACACAAACTAATACATCCATATTTTTTCTTATACTGGACGTATTTTTACTTATGTTGGTTTCGATGTTTCAAACACAATAAACATTATTATTATTGTTATTATTATTATTTTATTGCGGTAATCATGCACATCTGACAGATATGGAAAACCTAATTAACTACAAGGATCTAGCAATAAATATCTCCCATTAATTTGGCTAATCTGACTGGACTGTATTAATAACCACATTAATTGTTATAATTGATTCAATTTTTCGGTCCCCATATTCACAGCATGTCGCGCATAATTACACATTCAGCAAAAAAATATCACGGCGCATCATAGCTGACCGCTGCCTCGGCGAGTTCGTCAAAATTTAATGAATGAAATCGGCCTTGAATATCAAACAATTGAAAAAGCACGAATGGCGCCTTGTTAGACACGCATTCTCCTTATACGCCACTTTGGCCGACTACTTGGTATGTGCGACACGAGTGAGTTGCCCGATACTTTTGTTACTCCGTTTCGCAAAAGCCGCTAAAATTTGTATAGTTATGGTGAAAAATTGGGATTATTGGCATATCGATAATAAAAACGCTTTTTGAGGTGTATTCAATAAAGTGCTCAATATAGAGACAACGCAGAAAGTGTACCAGACGGGAGACGGTGCTAGACAGTGGTACTAGTGACTAAATAATTATTACTAATACTAATTACTAATTATTACTAAATAATAAAAAAAATATTTCATTGATATACCTATAACTTTTTGACATATCCGTAGTTATTTCTTGACAGATTTTAACGAGGTTCGTAGTTTAAATATATTTAATTAACGTTCTAAATATATTTGAACTATGAACTAACTATTAAGTAGGTAATCAAAAAAAATTTACTGATAAATATTAAATATGATGATTTTAAATTTTATGTTTAAGTGATAAATATTTCTGATAAATTATTTATTAGACATGTAGGTATATTAAATGTACCAATATGTAATGAATATAAATGTCTGGATCGGTACAGTATCAGGTACTCACAGAGAGGCTCATGTCACTTTTTCATTATCTGGATACACTCTCGCATCAATAATTATATTAGATAACATTAATAATAATATACTTCTACATTTCGTACAGCGGCGTATTGGGTTGGGGGGGGGGGGGTAGTTACTACTCACTCAGAACTAGGTAACAACTAACAACAAACAAAGGCCACCTGTAACACATCAACCTCGTCAAAATTTCCAATACTAAATAATTTAACGTGATACTTATATGAAAGTAATAAGAGTGCGTCTACTTGGCGATATTACGAAGTACACAGTGCATGTGCCCGGTGCGCCCCTCAGTCTAAGATTATTATTATTTATAGATTTGCATTCAAAATAACCTAGAAGGCTAGATTTAATAGTACAATTTATTTCAGACTGTTTCTACGTTTAAAATATTGTTCTTAAACGACGAAAGATTTACAGTAAAACTTTTTGTTTTTATCTATTTGAATATGTTAATTTTTTTTAGTTATAAAAATCTTTATTTACAAGTCTTTTTCTTTGAGTACCTGTTTTTGTTATTTTTTATTGTTTATTTCTGTATTAACTAATCCTATTTTTTTTGGACAATAAATATTTTTGTAATTCAAATACCTACAGTGTAGGCTAATCATATTTAAAAAGGGTATTATACGCCCCCCCCCAGAGTTAAGCTCTGGATACGTCACTGGTTTCGTAAGAAATTGTAGCTGTCCTTTACTTAAAATTACCAATTTTTTTTATGGCAGATTAGTCTTTATCTCTCTTTCATACTGCCTAGTATGCTATTGCCTTGGTATACTGTTTTTCTTCATATTTTTCTGCTTGTTATTTGTTGAAAACATAGTGTTATAACTTCACATCTTTTGTATGTTCTTCTATCTGATTCTTTTGATTGATCTTTTTGATTCTTTTTATCAGTTCAATACTGGGTCTATCATGTATTGGCTTCTATTTACCTGTGATTTTCAATGCTGTTTTCTTTTCTCTTCTATATATATATATATATATATATATATATATATATATATATATATATATATATATATATATATATATATATATATATATATATATATATATATATATATATATTATATATTATATATATATATATATATATATATATATATATATATATATATATATATATATATATATATATATATATATATATATATATATATATATATATATATATTATATATTTATATATATATATATATATATATATATATATATATATATATATATATATATATATATATATATATATATATATATATATATATATATATTATATATTTCAGGAAAAAAATCAGGAAAAGATAGATCTGATAAAATTAAAGGATCTTTGCTACATAAACTTATTTCGACATCTGAACCCTCTCCGAAATACAGGGTGTTGAAGTTGAATTTTTTTTCGTTTTTTTTACGAATTTTGACATATCTGCATGCAAATGTATTTTATATTTTTACTAGAGTTTATTATTTAAAACATTTCACATATAAAATTTTTAATCTTTGCACCGTTGTATACACTTCATTTTTGGTATGGATACATACTTCCATTTTAGCGGGGACGGTGACCTATCTACTAGCGCACTTTGCTCCGAAATTATAATCTCGCATACCGTTTTCAGAGATGCTACAGTGTACATATATTTTTAATAAGAAATAGCTTAAAAAGTTTTTGCTTTTGATAATTTATTATATGAAATGTCGAAGCTATTTCTATTGTCTTTTTAATTTTCTGGCAATTTTTAATTTAGTTATTAGTAAAACACGGCGTCACTAATCGGAGAAAGAAGATTTCTTTTCTATATATATATATATATATATATATATATATATATATATATATATATATATATATATATATATATATATATATATATATATTAGCTTTGAAGTTCTTTGCTATTCATATTTGTTTTGTGAAAAGTAAATCCAAGATTACTTTTCACAATATATATATATATATATATATATATATATATATATATATATATATATATATATATATATATATATATATATATATATATATATATATATATATATATATATATATATATATATATATATATAACCTTATTTGTGATATTATATTTTGAATAATTTTAGATTTTACTAGAGCAATGAATATCTCTTCCTCAAGGGAGGTTATTATTATTATAATGACTTTAGATCTAATGTTTATCTTTACTGACTACTATCTATCTTCAAAATACATAAAATATAATTCCATTGAAGCATTTGTAGTTTAAGACTTTCTTTTGCAACTGATTTGTCATAAGTATTATAAATGATTAAATTGGTTTCAAATTGTTGATGTAGACTATTTTAGAACTTTTTAATTAATACCCTACTCTGTTCTGTCCCATTATAACTTAATCTAATACATGGGAATAAACTCATAATAATTTGCAAATTTTACATAAATGTTCAATAACTTTTATGATGTAAATTTTAAATGGTTATCCTTACATGCGTTGCATTGTACAGATTTTAAATACACCATTCATATTCACGCTGCCTGGATCTATTATAAGCTATAATTTGCATTCCACACGTCAGCCTACTGCTACAGTTGATGAACGTAAATAAATACGTTTATCTGCTGGATATATTTTTTAAATATCTTATGTTCACCCTTTTCACCGGCGAAGGTAAAATGATATTATTCTAGTCTCGACCTTTATTAATCTGTGCACTTTTTCGCCTATTTTCTTAGGTATCACTATCGATTTTGTTATCTTCAGTATTTACAGTTTTACTTCTTCATTGATGGTCAAAAAAGGAGTCGACAACCACACTTGTTTCTATTATGGTATATAACTATTGGCCTTATCAGTGTCTTGTACATTCTCAATTTCGTTTATATGCTGAATTTTGTCGCATTAGAATGTTCTATAACCTTCCTGTATTCTCACCTTTATTGTTTGCTTTTCATTTCTTTTGTTTATCATTACTTTAGTGTTTTCATCATGCCTGCATCTTTAATAATCCTATTACCTCGCTACTTCCTCAAGCTTCACTGTTGCTTTTTCAAGTGCTTTTATTTTTATTAATACCATCACTATATTATCCGCATAAATAAGCATTTAAACTGCCATTTAAACTGCCACTGTTTTCCGTTTGTTGAAAAGAAACAAACGGAAAACTTATCTCTCAAAACAGACGGTTGTCTTGAAAAAGTAACCACTACTTCAGGTTAATTTAACACCATGTACGATATTTTACGGGTTAAATTCCTCTACATACGTTACTGTCCTCTCTTAGATTTTTCCTTAGATCCGCCGCTGTTAGCTGTTGATTAGCACCAAAAAAGAAATCTGTAAATTCACAAAACACTCATTGTGTTAACGGTTTCTTGTAAACAGACTCTGTTTGATTATAACAAATGAAATGCATGTTCTGGCCATTGCAGGGGATTAATCAGCCACGATAGAAATCGAAGGGAATACAATAACGTCCGTTCGTACCGATCAACCCCTTCCTTCCAATTAAAATGACCTACCCCTTTGTTGTAGCCTTATAGCGCGGGGTCGCTTTCGAGAAAATCTAATCATGATTTTCGGTATTTGTTGGGTGTTCGATTCCTATCTATTGTCCTAAATCGAGATGTTAGATCTGTTGATGAACCGGTCGATGTTTTAAAATCTTAATTTGGACGTAACCCAGAATCTTGACAATAATCTTTATATACGTGTCAATTTTCATTAACATACAGTTATTTATCAAAGATATAAAGCTGTGATATAGAAAATGGTGCATTTTCATTATCTATATATGTTTTTGTAAAAATCTCTGCCTGAATGAATCAGATACCAATGGGATTTTTTTAAGGATTATAAAGAGCATTGGACAAACATAAGTTTGCCTAATTATAATAACTGTTTGGCAATAGTTGTTAATAATGTATTGTAGCATCTCTTTGATGTAAATTTATATTCCATTAATCTCGTGTTCTGAGTTGTACATCTAAGGAAATAACTCGCCCAACACGAGCCCGCGAATTCATTCTGAGCGCAATCAAGAAGAGATCACAGATTTCTTAATTAAAATCCTCGTCTGCACTTTTACAAGAGAACCCGATCTCAAATTAATGAAATTGTCAGTCAAGGCGTTGATTCTATCAGGTTTGATAAGTTTTATTAAGTCGTAGTCTAGAACCTTTTTCTGCAAACGGCGTAAGTGAAAAGTACTTGTAATGCTTCAAGTGAGTGAATATATGCGGAGTCACCGCTTGTTCCGTCCTACGTAGATGTAATTAAATTAGTTTGGAGGCGATTAATTAGGATCTGACACGCCATAAGAGATCCTACTTGGATTGTCATCGCCGTCTTGTAGAAGACCAAACTCGATTTTGTACATGATGCACACCAAACGCAAGGAATATTTATTCATCATATTGATGAACACAATAATATAGACATTTACTATATGCATGGAACTAATAACATTAGTATCTGCAAAAATGTTCACAACATTTGACAACATTTGAAAAATGTTTACAAACAAGATGAAAATTTCTGAAAAATATTCACTTCTGCTCTAATTGGTATCCGAAGTTCCCAAAAAGTTGGGCAAAAGCGCGAAAAAACCGCCACCATTAATCCGCCATTAATGACAACAATTGACAACGACTTTTCTCAAGCAGATTTTGAATATAGGTCGGAGTTGCTGCAGATATGATATAGTATTTAATCTAAATATAAAATGAAAAATTAATCTACCACAGATAACTAACGCACAGAAATATATCTCGAAGGAAAGTACCGATAATTTTAGAATACAGTACCAAGTTGTAACATATATTATTATAAACCTATAAAACCTGCAGGCCCCCAATAACAAAACAAAAGTAAGCATCCAACACAGTCTCGAGTTTCTGTGACAGTACACGCAGACCGAGGCCGATTGCCCGTTTCCGATAATCCGTCCAGTAAAATATAATTACAACCACCGACTGGCAGTAGTACGATGTTTTGTTTTTCCCCCTGGGTAGGCCACAATTTCGCCGGATAATTTGTAGTTAAATTCCCACGTAGAAAGTTGCGTGTCTGAGGAGGGCGATAGACCTTTCGGTGTTATTGCATTGCACTAATTTCGCCCTGGGGTTTTGTTTTTAGTTTTTCGGTATCCGGTTTCAAGACAGTGTCTTACCGGAGAAAAGACCTACGGGGTCCTGAAAAAACAAGTATTAATGTTAATGTAGTCTGAAATATACTTTGACAACTACATTGATGATGAGTGAGTTTATCGGCGTGTTCACCATTCAGAACCAGATGAGCCAAACTCTTCTGCTTCTGGATCATCGGCAACATCCAGAACAAGAAGAGTGAACTCATGTGGTTGTGGATCATCAAGAACATCGCAATCCAGAACTAGAAGATGGAACTCTTCTGATTCTGCATTATCATAAATATTGCCATCCAGTACAAGAAGAGCAAATTCTTCTAGTTCTGGATCATCAAAAGTATCGCCATCCAGAACTAGAAGAGCAAAATCCTCAGGTTCTAGATGGCGATGTTCTCCCCAACAGCATATACAGTTCAAGATATCGTCCATCTCAACAAGTGAGACACGTTTGGTAAGGTAGTGTCTGTTATTTCATGAATAATGGAGTATATTTCAATTAACACGGTATCGCCTTGTGGATTTATGAGATCTTGGGTCTATTTTTCAGACATTAAACTTTTAAAATCAATTATTAAAAGACGGTACCTATAGAGTGTAGTTAATAAAATCGTAAGCCACTGTTAGGCCAGTCATTTAAGACATTCTAGTTCGCAAAAAATCCGGTAACTCTGATTTTCTAATATGCTTTTAGGATTCATTTCAGCTGCATAAAATCAAGTTTTCAGATTCGAAACACTTATGCTCTCTGCGTGGTGGGAGAAAAACCAACGATATTTTTGGACTTTTTTTAGTTTTTTGAATCTAACTCGTAAATAATGGATCCGACGTAAAAAAATAATCTTAGCTTTTTTCAATCCGATAAAATGCCTTCATTTAGAAAGTAAGTGTGGTATTGTACGACCAATAGGTTTCGAGATACTACTTCGAGATAGGACTTCAAAAACTGGATTTTTTTCTTTCCAGCAAAATCAGCTATATAATCCATATTACAAATAAAATCACGAGATATATGTCATGCAGTTAGTTCTTTATTAAATTAAACATAAGACAAACAGAATCGATGTTTTAGAAATATCGACACTTTGTTGTCATCTCTACTAGTCATATTGTATGTTGTTCCTACCCAACATTTCGAGTCTACGTGTACCGTAGTATCCTTAATAA
>CAXKVY010002401.1:0-92500 GCA_964058915.1 Tetropium fuscum
ATACAAAAGGCTGGTGTGCAATATATTTTGGATTCTGTTGTGGATTCTTTGCGGAAAGACAAAAGCAGAAGGTAATGATACTAATATATCACTAATTGACTTTCCAAAGTATTCTTATAATTTAGCCATGCCCAATCAATAACCTTGTATAAAATATTGTTGACGTTGTATATCTTCCTACATATTTCTACATAAAACTCTATAGCTTTTTTGCATGTAGCACTTGTGTGAATTTATATTTAACTTGAGCAATGAATGTTTAGTTTTATTTAAGGTTAGTTAGTCTACATAAGTTTTCCGTTAAAGCCTATAATCAATACTGACCCTTTGTAAATAATATGAAAATCCCCCTGCATTAACATTTTTCGACACATTTAGAGGAAAATAATGTTTACTCTTCATAGGTTTATTTATGTAGAAACAGCGTTCTTCTGGAAGTGGTGGATCAAGCAACATGACATTGTAAAAGCTCATGTTAGAAAATTGGTGAATAATGGACAGCTCGAATTTATAGGTGGTGGCTGGAGTATGAATGACGAAGCTGTCACTAATTATCAGTCAATTATTGATCAGTTTACTTGGGGACTAAGGTGAGAAAAGGAAAATAATTTGATTAGAATATAATTTATGCAATGTTAGGAAAAGTGACTTTTTTCCGTATCAGGCGTAAGTTTTTTGATCGAGGAGCCATACGCGATATATATATGCTTAAAGACACGAGATGCACATATGATTTCTTTAATAGTGTTTTGAAAATAGCTCAAATAGCTAGGCATATTTGACATAATTTTTTGTTGAAAAATGTGAATCCACAAGCCTGAGGTAATATGGATACAGAAACGAGTTTGTTTATTAGGTTTTCGTTAATATTATTGTGTCAATGATTTATGAAAAATCTTTTGCTTCCAACGATATTATGGAAGATGATGTAAAAGATTCAGCAAAAGCCGCTATACAATCATTATTGCCGACAAATCTGAAGATAAATATGAAAAGGCGTATCGCTTATTTGGAGATTGAAATCATCAAAAAGGAGTAACTGTTATCACGGAGGCAGTTCCACTAGCCCATTATGAACAAAAATCCAAGAGTTCCACAAAATTTTTTTTTAAGAAAACAGAAGTTAAGAAATTTTTGAACGTAGCAGATAGCAGATGAAAAAACCTACTTGATGTAGGTAAAATGTAATTTTCATACCTCTCCAAATATTGGAGTTGTTTCTTATTTTATTGTTGATTGCTGGTATCAGTGGAGCATGCCGTCAAGAAGAAGTAACATGTCTTCAGCCTGTATATATATTAACGACGTGGGAGAATATACATTGATGTAGATTCCCAACAAAAATGACGACGTGAGAAGACAATTTACTATTTCTAGCGGGAACATGAAAGTAGCGTTGATTGAAGGGAAAAAGGTCCTCCGATCCCTTGTTCATGTTGTCGAAATGTTTCGAAAATATTTCTCTCTTCGTCCATCACCAATTGAGTCTTCAAGGTTCTTCCCAGGATATAGAAATGGAAAATGTAGAAGACAGTGCGTTGGTATAAATTCTAAAGGGGATTTCCGTTTGAAAATTGCAGAATTTTTGAAATTGCCTATGGCTGGGAATTACACCGGCCGCTGTTTCCGGAGAACGTCTGCTACGATGCAAATCTTGACTGCTACTTACCTACTCTACTCTTCAAAATGCATGGTGGAAAGCAATGAACGAGGCAGAAGGATATATAGAGGATTTCGTTCAACAAAAGCTTGAAGTAGGTTCAAAAATATTGGATCAAAGAGAGATCAATGTAAACACAAACACGGCCTCTACTTCATCAAATAACCAATGTCATTACCAATTTTAAAAAAGTTATAGTTAAAATTTATAATAACGGTAAGAAAATATTTAAGTTGACAATAAATGAATAGTAGTCAGTTTTACAATAACGTATTATTTGCCTGCGGGAATTTTTTCCCGCACTAGATAGAAAGAATTGAACTTTGCCTAACTCAGATTAGTTACTAAATGTACAACTTTTCAAAGCACTATTAAGGAAACATGTAAACACAATCCAAATTTGTAAATATTGAATATAATAAATCGCTTTCTGCATATTTGGCGTACATGCAAGAAAGCTGTCATTTTTCTTGTTGCTGTTTGCATGGTGTTTTAAATGAGGGCGGTTTTTGTGTATTTCCAAGCGAATTATTCAGTCGTGATATATTTTAGGAAACTCAACGAATCATTTGGGGAATGTGGTAGGCCGAAAATAGGTTGGCAGATAGATCCCTTCGGCCACAGTAGAGAGATGGCTTCAATATTTGCCCAATTGGGGTTCGATGGTGTCCTGCTAGGTAGAATAGATTACCAGGACAAGCGTTTTAAATTCCACTCAAAATCAGCAGAAATGATTTGGAGGGGCAGTCAAAATTTAGGTAAGATGAAGGAATAAAGAAGGAAAAAATAAGCATATGCATTTCTTTAGTGACGTGCGCACCTCATTGTTATTTCATAATGTTCTAATAGTTTTACCCCATAGTAGCTATGGACTTTGCAGTGACCCGTGAATATAAGAACCTTGAAAAATAAATGTATATTGGCCTCCCACCCACGCATTTAAATAATTATCTCTAATGGAACAAGTTCAAATTCAAGCCAAGTGTCATAAACTATTTTAGTTTAACGCATAGTCCTGTGAGTTTATGGGGTCGCGTTGTCGCATTTATCATCATGTCATCATGTATCAATTTTAGTTTCATATTTCCGAAATGCATATTAATATATATTAACTAATATTAAAAATCTATAGTTTCAAATACCAGTAAAATTTATTCGAAAAATCTAGAACGGTTTTAGTTTTATAACCGCTGGTATAAAACCAGCCCTGTAGGCCTTATTCCGTGATTTCACAATTGGTACTGATATCCTAGTTTTAGATTCTTAGGTAAATTAAAAATCATTCTCAATTTCAGGTTCAAAAAGTGACATTTTTACCGGAGTGATGTACAACACGTACGCACCACCAAAGGGCTTCTGCTTCGACATTCTATGTACAGATGAGCCTATTATTGATGACCGAAAGAGTTCGGAGTACAACGTCGACAAAAGGGTATGTTGATATCATATTGCCATTACCTTTTCTAACCTAAAAAATATTTTATTTAATTTATCATCATGTTCTTGGCTCTATTAGCGGTAGTAAATTCAAAACAGTATCTTTGGTTCTGAATCTTGTAAATGAAAACTGTAAATTATCATACACCTAGAACAAGTCGACCCTTGCACGAAATTGTCTAGGAATTCCTTAATTTCAATTATCTCCAAATCACCGACAGAAGTATTCCACTTGCCAAATTATTTATATCCATACTTCCAAAAAATACCCTAAAACCGCGCCAAAAACAATTTTTTGACTGTTCACATTTAGGTTATAATCTCTCCCTTACAAAGATAAGCCCAAGAATATGTGAAGTCTATAATTAACTGACACTTAAGATAGTTAAGTGACCCTTAAAATTTGGTGGAACCAATTAACTGTACCTAATTGAAATTGAAATTAAAATTAAAAATTGTAATTGAAATGAAAAGTAGCACTCAACCCTTAAGCAGAACTAGTGGAACTGGCCCTTCGTATTTTGGTATGATCTATTTTTCTTTTTGATAGGTAGTCTACTATTTTGTTCTATAAATTGTAAATAATTATATATCTTTAACTTCTGCTATGTAAATGTCTTCCAAGATACTAACCGGTAGCGCTCAAAAAAATTATATGGTAGTCGCTGTAGTATATCTAGGAAATGAGAGAGATCCTAGAAGGACTAATACGCAGGATCTCCATTTGCTTTATTTCTTTTATGGATTCTCTTATGTTGGCTTTGTTTTTTGTGCAAAATATTTTTATTCATGGTTAAGAATTCTGTTATGTATATGGATAATACGCTTCTCTAATGACTATAGTGGCGCCCCGTAGTGGAAGTGGCGCGATACTAGTCAGTTGATAAACAAACGATTCCGTGTTGATTGTTTCGTTAAACTGCTTCGTAAAATTTAAAACATTGGGAAATATACGGTAAATCATGAGTAAATGTAAAGAAGGAAAGTTCGGACGTGCTTGTTGAGTATCGGGATGCAAAATGCGTGACAATAAAAACCCGGATTTGACATTTAACTACTTTCCAAGATCGGAAAATTTGTATTTTTTGTAAATTTGCAAATAAGGTCTTGGGTAAACGTTCATAAGCATTGTACGTACACATACATTTTAAAGTTTGTCCTTCTGTAAAAAAATATTTTCTGAGAAACATTTTTTTAACATTTCTTTTCTCCTGTTTAAGTTCTCGTTCTGCCCTTTCATTAAATGAAACGATTTTTTTCTTAATAATTTCAATTTGTGGAGTCTTCAAGTAAACTCAGCTCAGAATTGTTTTTCAATCCTTGAACTTCAAAACTACATTCTGTCTATTGTTTTCGCAGGGAAATAGTGTTTGTATTCGGTATCCTTTATGATATTTGTCGAGCTGCACTTGAGGCGGCTGATTCAAAATCATTAGTTGATCTATTTTTGCACAAGTGTTCTCCACTATTACAAAATGCAAATCGCTGCAACATATTTGCAGAAATCTTTTTCCTGCCTTACAATTGCATGTTGTATCCAAAATTTTACGATCAGGCAGTCAGGTTGAAGCTGAATAAAAAATTTATACTTGTACACAAAATTCGATACGAAAATCGATCCAAAATTCTAATTCAATTTGTTTTTAACATATTATTTACATTATCATTATGTAAAATTATTGTTAAATTGCAACGTTTACGAATATTTTAGAAATATTCTACGTACATTTATCATAACATTAGTGCCATTGTTATTATAATTTTGGAAATACCTGAAAGAGATACCCGAGAGAAATACCCGAGAGATGGCGACGTGGACAAGCGTATACTGTTCTTAATTTTAACCTAATATTAAATTTTAGAGGAAACTATCATTTACATATCCTACTTCTTCTATAACTTTATAATACTTCCTCTACAGCAAAGGAACTTTCTACCTCCATACACCTGGTTAATTTACCGACCTATCTGTGTATCAGACAAGGATGTTCTGTGGATCACCTTGTCTGTGGATCAGACAAGGACAAGACAAGGATAAATATGTTCTTAAAATAGTCTTATTTTTTAGGTTGACCAATTTTTTGCATACGTAAAAAATATGACAGAAGTATATGCTACCAGTAATGTCATTGTGACTATGGGAAATGATTTCACTTATCAGGATGCTGATCTCTGGTTCAACAATTTGGACAAATTGATATAGTAAGTTATTATAACTGCATATGGGTAAGAACCATATTCAGATATATTTACATCTAACTACTGTCAAACGGAGAAAGTGGGGAATGTTTTTTTTTTGAGGATATGATCATGCAGTTGCAATTTAAAATTTCAAAAAAATTATTTAGCATTTGACACAAATTTTCCATATAATCGTTAATTAAAGGAATTAATCATCTAATCAAAATTGTGTCCGAGATGCGATGATCCTTCGAAACATTTTCCAACCTGTTTTGCCATATTTTCCATATGGAAAACTTACCAGAATTATTTTTGCGCAACTGCAAATTGGGAAAATTCCAAAATTTTATGATTTTCCACTTAATTTTCGGAAGTATGGGAGAAAATGCCTGTCAACCATTTTTCCTGTTAATTGGACCCATAAACAATGGAGAGAAACAATCGACAAAGAGTTGCATTCCTTGCACAATTTTTGGCCACCCTTTACACAATGCTTTTCTGGTTTTCTTGGTTTCCGGTCAACATCATAATGAAAATTGCACCACTGTAAATAAATAGAAATATAACACTGTAGATAAATAGAAATATAGGAAATTTTTGTAGGGATGACGAAAATTGTGTAAGAGATGAGTGTGTCGGTCCACTGTTACAAACAGACACTTCAATTTTATTTATTAGTATAGAAAGTATAGATAAAAAGTAACTTTTAATGCTTTGATGTAACGTGGACCACTGATGTTTTTTAATGCAACAAAAAAATATTGGGCTATTTTGGAAACTCATTTGTTGAAAAATGTGCCACTAGGATATACAAATATATTTATTCATAACATAGTCTATCGCAGTTCGTTTCAGATGCAGCCTTAAGCAATATGCATATAGTAAATAAAAATAAATAAGTATAAATGCTATATCCGATTCAGTCGATAAATTAAAATATTATGATATCAACAAGAAATCTTACTTTTATGTTAAGAAATCACTCAGTATTAGTAGCACCAATGTTAAATATATGTCATATATGTATGAAAAATACGTATTTCTCTTTTGATTATACTGGTTAACCTTTTTAAAAATTGGCTAACAATGTTTAAATTTGGTAGAGTAGAATAAGCGAACATATTATTATCTTGTTTTGAACATGCTATCGAAGTGTGTTGATAACATAATCATAGTTATTTTGCTCTTTAATTTTGCCAATAAAGAACCTATCCCTTTTATTTGTCGTAAATATAACTATGACGAACTCGCCGATACAAAGTTCCTGATTATTGATATTTCCGTTTGTTTGATCTTGATGGTCTGTCTTCTATTCTATCTGCGATTATTTCTTCTACAATTTATTCATCGGAAGAGTTAGGAGAAATATCTTCACTGGATAAAAGGTCTTCTGCAAAGTCATGTTCATCTATTGCTGGGTGTAATAAATATGTCGCTGATATACTTCTACTAGGGGCAATGTTAAATTGTTTTCATCTTTTATGAGCTTGTTCCTCCGAAAGATGTTCTACATTAGTATAAGTCCATGCCTTTTCATTATTCTCATTAAATAGCGGCGCTTCTGCTCTGTGTGGTATTTTCTTGAGAACGACACTCGGATCAAAGGACATTTTAGATGTTTGGAAACCATCTACGCTGTTAGTCAAGGACTTCTATTTTAGCTCATATTTTAGATTTAGTTTTAGGCTATACACGATTCTTTAGTTTCCACTGTTCGAAAAACTCTCGCCAGAGGTCGAAGTAAACCACATCCAATGCAAGTGGTTGACGTTTAAGTGGCTGTTTAATTTGTACCCTATTATCAGTTTGGTACCAAGAGTCGAGCATATTAAGGCAGTATTATGTGTTCAAACCAATCTTCAAACATAAACAAACCACTTGCTGTTCTATTATGTTATATTGAGTCTCATTATTCATCCTTCTGTCCACCCAGAGAACAAATGTTTAGGCTTTTATCTAAAGGATTTTCTCTAAATTTTAATTATTAAGAAACCGGTTTGTTTTCATATTTCTTTTCGTTTTTCTCTATTGATTTTATAAGTAGCAATGCGCCACGCAGTTCCCCTCATTGATATTGATTTAGTTATCAACTAATTAACTAATTGTTAACTATCTTCGGCTCACGACGTAAACTTCGCCTCGTCGTTAATCTCTCATAGAATAATATACTACTATTTACAGCTACGCCAATCAACGCCAACATACTGGATCAAAATATAACCTGATATACTCTACTCCATCTTGCTACGTAAATGCAATTTATGATGAAACTAAAGGGAAAGCATCCTGGTTGGTGAAACAGGACGATTTCTTCCCTTATGCATCTGATCCACATGCCTACTGGACAGGCTTCTTTACGTCTAGGCCAACTCTTAAACGATTTGAAAGGGAAGGAAACAATTTCCTGCAGGTAAAAATTCATTAAGTAATTTTATATTAATTAGATGTCAGCATTATGATTTGCAAAATTAAATTACCTACGGCGGCAACAAAAAAGTAATTGAAGGAATTTGGTAGGTATGCAAACAATTATACGCCTTAACCGATTTGGGACCGGAGGACAGGGTCGATTTGAACGCTTTGCGAGAGGCCATGGGTGTTATGCAACACCACGACGCTGTTACTGGTACTGAAAAAGAAGCGGTCGCGCACGATTATGCTAGGCTGCTGTCCAATGGGATAGCAGAATGCGAAGTTATAACTGCCTCAGCTTTAAGGTAGGATTATTATAATTAGTTGATTTATTTTTGTAATATAAATTAAATTTGCAATTTCAAAATTGATTTTTGCCCTATTTAAAACGTCAATCTACCTGGCGCCTGCCCTATAATAATTATCATTAAATATATTATAAAGATAAAATAAGAATTTAGAGCAACATACTCTTATTAAACTACGTTATTAACATTGTAAGCTGGCCAGCGCTAAATATCCTATGAAACCAAGCATAAATATATTAACAATTAATTGTATTAATTTATTTTTAGCAAAATTGTGGCTCCCTCTCAAAAGCTACACATAGTGGGTGAACCAGCTCCTGAAATATCATTTACAAGTTGTCCGCTGCTAAATATCAGTCAATGTGACTTATCTGAAACAAGGAATTTTGTAGTAACTGTTTATAATCCCCTTGCCAGACCCATTAGCAAATTTATCAGATTACCTGTTTCGGGGGTTGGTTATACAGTCCGAGATGTTAGCGGTAAGTTACGTTAAAAAAAATTTCTAGTGACATTTTGCCGATTCTTTATTGATTAAATTAAAATTGTTTAGAAGCTAGGGAGAATTTGTTTATTGTCTCATATGCAGTCATATATTGGAAAATTTGTCCCCGTGAATTTGATATTTATAGTATTACTCCGATCAAAATAGACATTCAAGGTTACAATAATAGGGAACATGACTAGGATTTTAAATATAAAAATAATACTAAAAACAGCGTAACGTTGTAATAAAACGTGTACTAAAAAAACAAGATTTCTAACACCGCGCGATCAGTATCTCCGGGCGATCAGTAATTGAAGCGACCCGAAACGAGCTGTGACGTCACAACCTGCAATATTCGGTAGGTGTTGCGCCGGAACGCGGCTGAATCGTGTCCTGGGATCTCCCGTAGCCGACCGAATCGGTCTCCTCGTCGTTTGCATATTGTAGGCTGTGGCGTCATGACTTTGAATCTGTTTGAAACGAAGACTTGAATAATTTTTGACAAATTTATTATTGGGAATTAAGGCGTCACATTTTGCATATCTTATTTTTCAGTATGGTAGACCATTTCTATGCAATAAAAAAATAGGACTGTTCCCCAATCGCATAAAGCTTAAAATTGGGACGAATGCTGTGAATACCATTATAAATATTCTTGTATTGGTATGTTTGGTAGAGGCAAATTTTACATAAAGTCATAGGTTAAACCGGTAGCATTTAACCTAAATTATTAACATAGGTTAAACCGGATTTACACATTTCTTTTATAGCTGCGATTTTATTGTGGAATTTTTTCGCTCCTCTCTTGTTCTCTTGTTCTCCTCCAATTATGCCCCGGCCGCCTTTTTTGCGATGCCTTTTTATTTTAACAGATCTTCACAAGTAATGCAGATATCCATTTGAAGTCTACCAAACCGTAAAGAAAAGGTATTTTTAAAATAGTTGGCGTAAAAAGCATACGTGACGTTTAAATATGGGTGTTTACTTTTAAACAAAACATGCATGGTTTTAATATCTAAGCATGCCTCTAAGTACTCAACATCTTTGCCCGAATAACATGTTCGTTTTCGGGGAAAATCAAGAATATGAATATGTATTGCTTTTAACACTTCAGGACGTGTCGTATTAGCCGTAGGATCTTGCCCTCGTTTGTCAATGATGAGTTTGCGATTGACGATGTAATTCGGAAACACGGCCAAGACGGTTTTCAGTAATGCGAAAAATAGATACAAACGCTCTCTTACACACAATTTGCTTATTATTTTATGTAAGAACATAATATTCAAAGGCATAGTCTCCTGGTGTTGCTCCCTCTTTACGTGGTCGATGACTCTTTACATTCTTTTCAATTAGCTGTTGCAGAAAAATATCTTGTTCATTTTT
This sequence comes from Tetropium fuscum, assembly GCA_964058915.1. Lineage (NCBI taxonomy): Eukaryota > Metazoa > Arthropoda > Insecta > Coleoptera > Cerambycidae > Tetropium > Tetropium fuscum. Next base: position 9,869 of record CAXKVY010002401.1, read on the forward strand.
AGTTTGAAATTATTTAATTTTTTCAGTACAAAATTTAAACTATTCTTGAGCAAAGTGTTCGAAGCATGCCATTTTACACCGAAAACAATACAGTAACCCATTATTGTATTTTTTCTAATACGATTTATTAAAAAAATACTTACATGCAGTTGGGTACAGTAGCACGTGCCGGCAAAACATTTCCCTTCCAGTTTGTATGTTGAAGCCACTTAACCTTTGAATTCTTGATCGACGTCCCGAGACATACAAAAGGTTTTCCTTTTGTATGTCTCGGGTCGTCGCTGTCTCCGTTTCAGCCTTTGAAACGGAGACCATTTCACTAGATGAATTATCGGATATTTTCAACGAAATTGATGTACCAAAACATTCGAAAATACAATACCTACTGACGTTCGACAGCAGACTGAGAATGTAAACAAAGATGACATATTAGTAACCATTAGTCGTCGACTTATTGGTTTTTGCAAGAAATGCGAAAATATAACTAGGTCTATTTCTTTAACAGTCAGACCATTTACATACCTGTGACCTTCAAGCAGGTAATATGCAAATTTTCAGCTGGAGGTAAGATATTTTTTTCAGAAAAAATATTTCCATTTTTGAGTCGGCTGAGGATTTCAGGGGAATTTTGCAGCGGCATTTTCGTCTGGCAATTTTAATTTATTCTTAGAATGGTCTATGTTGCAATATGTTAAAACGTCAGACGGAGGTATGAAAAATACCCTTTTTTAAATGACAACTTTGGGGTGTCTGACACCCCCATGCAGCATCCTAGGCGTCTGCCGATTTACAAACATTATCTGTGACTTTCAAACAGGTAATATGCAAATTTGCAGCCGGTATGATAATTTTTTTTCATTTTTGAGCAGTTCTTTGGCAGGGATATTGAGCAAAATCCGTGCAGATGGCACTTCCTGATGGTCCCTCCAAACACTTCTCAAAACTCCAGCCGGAGATACTCTCCTAGTACCTCCGCGGTCGCCAGCTCTCCGTCTATAATGATATGGTATAGATCTAATCTGGTTATATCTCAAAAAAATAATCGTCTTTCGACCGTGATTTTACTCCATTTTGTCGCAAACAAATCGCTAGTGATTCTTACAACTCATCTGTGAGTAATTTATATAGAGATTATTAGTTTCCCTGTTAGCTGTGTTGTTTAACACTCTTGGTTGAATTCTTTAATACGACGAAATGATATTTATTTATTATTTTAATATAGCAATCGTTAAATACATAATGTCAACCCAATACATTTCTTATTAATCTCAAATTTATTAGGAACACCGTTGGTAACTCAGATTATTCCTATTGCCGTACCGATACAAAATATCCCCGGAAGAAAAAGCCAGGCAACAGTGGAGTTGATTTTCCAGGCCAGCAATATCCCACCGCTTGGTTTTAAGTCATATTTTGTTGAACAAATTACCGGCACTAACACTGTTAGTGTGGATCCCAAAGAAGCAGCTAAATACAAACTAGGGGTAAGATTATTGAAGATAATAAGATATTAAATTTATTATCCACAAACCTGTCTGAGGTAATAATGCCGGTTTGTAATTTTATCAAATTTTTCTTAGAATACAGAATTTCAAGTAGACTCAAACACAGGCCTAATCTCCAGAATACTTATGAATAACAAGACACTAGATATTAGTCAAGAATTCTTCTACTATAAAGGATTCGTAGGCGACAATAAAGTATTCAGCAACAGATCGTCCGGTGCTTACATATTCAGACCGGAAGGAGCGGCATACAAAGTCACAGATAAAGCAAAATTAAAAATTTATAGGGGTCCGCTTGTGGCTGAAATTCATCAACAATTCAACGAGTGGATCAGCCAGATCATAAGGGTTTACGCAAACGAGAACTTAATTGAGTTTGATTGGTTGGTGGGGCCAATACCAATAGAGTAAGTAGAAATTAACATATTACAGATATACACAGATAGATACATACAGATATACAGATATACACAGACAGATATATGCAGATATTAAGATATTACAAATTATAATGAATACATTGTGATGGTTTTCCACCAAACGAACTAGTCGAGTTTCTGTTTGGTTCATGTTTTTCGGAGCACTGAGAACAGAAAACAAATCTCGGACAAATTCGAATCTCTGTTTCCACTAAGCAGACAAAAGTTCAGTGCATTTAAATGAGACCAACTGGTCATGTTCAGAATATCTAGAGAAGATGATTTCCTTATTCTGGCTGGTGGTTGGTTTGTGCTGCGTTTTATGAGAAATAAATAAGGAAGCATAAAATTTCCTCTTCTTTCTCGTTGCTACTGAGAAATAATATTTTTCATCTTTCTTTCGATTTATTCCATACTGGTGGCCCAAAGTGCATTGTTTTCTTTATATTTTTTAATATTTACTCATTTCTTAATTATATTTTTTTATCTTATTCCAGTGTTCTTGTGGACATCTATTACAATACCAATTTCTTTGGTGGTCCGCACCTATTTTTTCTCAGGCGTAATCTATAAACCGCACTTTTAATATAAACTCGAAATGATTAGAAAATCCCTGGGAAAAAGCCTCAGATCTTAAACATCAACCCATTTCCGCGAATTTTGATAGAAAGAGTATCACCCTCAACGTTTTTAGAAGCCCTTGCAGTCTAGTTAAAATAATCGGTCCAGCGAAATTTCAAAACCATATGATTTTCAAAATGGGCTCTGATAAAAGATCAGAAATAGTCTCATATTTATTTACTCACTTTTTATTTAAGTTCGTGAAATGTTGCTCTTTGGTTTTTTTTCTGCACGAGTTTCTGTTGTGTTTTTGTTTGATACGTTTATAGGAAAACCTTCTTTACGTTTCAATCTTGCATTGAAATATGGCAGTGCTTTTGTCTTTTTATTTAACTAATTTTAGCTGTTTTAATAATTTTTAACTAGTGAAATATGAAATCATCTACGAAATGTGGATGGAATTTAAAATATATTTAAACATAAAAGAACAGTATTGGATTTGAAATTCAAAAATCTTACAAAATTTAAATCAATAGTTTTTAAGGGCAAGGTCCGTTTTATAGGAACGCAACGGGGAAAATGATAGTTTAACCGAAGTTGTTGTATTTTCATATTTCATATTTTTTAAATTTTATGGAACCTCTTATGGCTATCAGTCGCTGTCAACCTCAATTGGATACCAGAATTGTATTTTTTGTACGCACTTGTTTTATACCACTTCCCCTATAAATTCTGAATTAAATGCCTTAGAGATAGTGAATAATGTTAAAGAATATTTACAGTTAATTGTATTTATTTTATTATTTTTAAAATACATGACAAAAAATGTATATTAGTAGAGTAGTAGGGAACTTTATATTTTGAGAGCTACAAAAGCTTATATTATATATCGTTTTGTTGATTCTCAAATAACTTGTAGTCGAAATTTATCGCGGCGCTGGCGCTGGCTCGAACTTCTAAGTAAAAATGTTTTGTTCAGCAAAATATTGCTACCACGGCTACATTCATCACCTCATATCCCATCATCACTGTAAATTTTTGGAGCGTTAAAATCGGACGCTTTTCAGGAGTTAAGTGACATTTTAAAAGATGACTACAAAGAATTCCCGAAAACGGAGATTACGAGAGATTTTGACGAAAGATTTTGGAATCTATTTTAGACAATCCAAATAAGTACCCATTTGATTACTCTACTTCAACTTTATTTGTTACAACCCTCTTTATAAGAATAACTTGGGACTCTTTGCTAACAGTGTTAATGCATAAGCGCTGCTGTTCAGCTTTTTGGGCGTAGTGCATTTCGTTGCATAATAACACTACCTGTCAGTAGTCATTTAGCCTTACGGTGTAATGCGTAAGCGCTGCTGTTTTCTAGCAACCGCCCATGCCACTTTACAGTGTACTGCGTAGCGTAGCTGTTTCTGGCTACAGCCCAGTCCAAGTTTTCTTTAATTATTCATTTTATTAGGTCCTGATTTAACAATTCTTCCTAGGTTCCGGTGCTTCAAAACGATCGACGATTTGTCGACGATCCAGCGTTCAACTAGCAGCTGTAATTAGCACATTGGCACTTCCACTGACTGCACAATTCGTTGCTACATCTGCCGAACCCACCGAGGATAACAAATTATCACAGTTGGGTCATCCGGTCCTACTATTTACCGACTCATTTCACGCCCTTTCACTACACCGACGCTATTTGGTGACTTCTTACTTGGACCACTCTTAAATCAGTGTTGGAGTACTGCCATTTCATCAGTTTTTATTTGGGCAACAGTTTTCAACCCAATTGAAGACATCCAAAGATGCACAGTGTATTGGTGCAAGTATTAAGAAGCGCAGACCATTTCCTTCGACAACTTCCTTCTCAAAGTTGGCTACGGAAAAGATTGTCAATAAAGTAGGCCAATCCGGTATATCACGCTCGGCTAAAACTGCAGGCGCCCCCTCCCGGATGTCATCTGAAGGCAAAGGAGGAGAGGGGACGGAATAACACTACACAACGACAATACAAGCGTCAACGCAATTAACTCAGGTGCGTGTCCACTCCAATTGTGTAAATTTAACACCTGGAAGAATGCTGACTCTACTGTCTTAGATTCGGTTTCTGGATACAAGATTCCTTTTACATCTTTTTCGGTTCAGGGTTCTATTCCAAATAGAAGCTTTAAGCCACTAGAAAGAATTCTTTTAGACAATTGTTTACAAAAATTGGTACGGATTGGTGCTATCGGTGCAGATTTTAAGTTCGAGCTAGCGCCACGATAAATTGCGACTACAAGCAGTAATTCTTCGAATCGACAGAACTCATATAATTTGGATCAACCTTTCGTCATATAAGTCGATTGATCTGTTAATTATGGTTCAATATGTCGAAGGGTTTCGAAAAAACAGTACAATTTACCCACCTGCATCTATCTTTACGTTTCTTTTTAGTGATCATAGTGGGAAAGAAATCATAACAAGGTACAAAACTTCCATGGAGTCTAATGGAATTTTTTACACCGACTCTAACGGTCGGGAAATACTTAAACGGGTAAGAAACTTTAGGCCAACATGGAAGTTAGAGCTGTCGGAAGAAATTTCAGGAAACTACTATCCGGTTACATCAAAAATCTTCATTAGAGACGGGAATAACGAACTGGCAGTGCTAACAGATAGATCTCAAGGAGGGACCAGTTTGAAAGATGGTCAGATTGAACTCATGGTAATATTAGCAGTAGTATTGCTATAAGTATAATAATATATCGGTTATACATCTATCACTTGTTGCACAATAATTATAAAGAGTCTCGGTTTGAGAGTTTAAATAATCAGACCGCGAAGCGTGCAGGAAGTTTAAGATGTTTAACCTCTTTTATTTTGAGGTACCAATTGTGTTTCATAAGATTATTTTTTGAGTAAATTGTAACAAAAAAATATTAATTTAAATACATATTAATACAATAGAAATTACAGATATGTAAATGTCAAAATTTAAAAGAGCGTTTTCTGTCTAGGTACGGCTATAAACGCTAACCATGCATTGTCATCCAAACTAAATGTATATGTAACATTTCAGCTCAATCGGTTGAGGATAACTGCTTTAAAAATCAGTTGCAAAATTTTACCCGACCAAACATGCACACACACATTGCAAGTTAAATTAAAGCTTATAGTAAAAAAATAATGATGAATTTATAGATTCTGTACATTCGGATACAATCGAAGTGCATGTTATTTACAATTGAAAGATACAATAGTTTTGAGGTTATACAGTTTCTTTACGTTACGATGTAATGTTTTTTCTCATTTCTTTGTGAAATTTTCTTGTAATTTTAAAAAAAGTATTGAAATATCACTATATTTATAGTGAATTGAATTTTGTACAATACCTGATGAAGAAGGAGATTCTGTAGTATATGATGATAAATTCTTCTCATATTGTTGCTTCAAACTTGTAAAATTTGAGTAACATTCACGATGGCATTTTTCCACGCTACACCGTTGATCGTTGCTCTCATTCGCATTCGTTACTACCCGCAGCGTATCTCCCTCTATCCCGTGCAAGATTTATTTCAATGTTTGCCAGTTATTAAACACCGGAAAAAGTGTCTGACTTTTGCAAATATTTTTAGATATATCTAATTAAGATGCTATTAAAATTTCAGCGTGAATCAATAACTTATTTTTCATTTTAGAAAATACGACTTTGGGGTATTGTTGTTTAATGTTAACCCGTCCAAAAGTGTCTACCATATTTATTTTTTTATCAAACCAACTTAATAGTATAATTCGTACTCGAATAGTACTTGTTAGCTTCTGAATCAATCACTTTTTTCGGCACATATTTTTGTATACCTTTCATTATGCGTAGTACCCACGTAGGTCAGGCAAACACTCTTTAACCTACACATCTTACCTATAGATACTATTATGCCAAATTTCTACCTGAATCAAACACTTCATGAAATAAGGGGCATCAGCTCTCCGACTATATGTATATTGTATAATCATGTATTATCGTAATTATATAAGTTACTAGGACTACATTTAATTTAATTATTTAAAGCACTTATATCTATATATAAGTAATTATATCTATTTTCGTTGTTTTTACAGTTGCACAGAAGTTGTTTTCATGACGATAGTTTTGGTGTGGGCGAACCATTGATCGAAGAAGCATTTTACAGAGGTCTTGTTGCTAGGGGTTCACATTATTTAATTTATGGAAGCACCAACACTGAAAATCCTGACGGTAACTTAAAATATTAATCTTCATTATATGATAAAGAGAAATCTTAATATCAATATGAATGAAAAATACTGCAGCTTGCGATTCTGTAAAAACATATTTCATGTGAACAGATTACCTATAGATTTTTAATTTATAACCTATGCTATTGTTCCAGGAAGAACACTAGCTGCGCAAGAGCGTAATTTGGCGCAGCAAAAATTACTCTCTGCATGGACGTTCTTGTCTCCAACGAACGGTCTAACATATGAACAGTATAAGCAGAGATATAAAATGGAAGTAAGTCTATTAATTTCATCGATATATTTCTGTTTAATAAATACTACTTGTAGCACAAATAAGGTCGTTTTCTGAATTGCCTCCTTCTGAAATATAGAAATATTTAATAATGAACCTTAGTGTATTTCACCGGTATACTGATATTTCACGTTAAAAAAAACCCGAAAGGCATGACTTCAAAATGATATAAGAAATGAACTCTTATATTTCAGAAAATGGAAGTATACAATTCAAAAATTAAATTTGTAAATTAAATGAGAAACATTATATATAATATTTATAAATTGTAATCATTTCTAGTTCTCTGGGTTAACAAAAGGCTTACCCGATAACGTGCACATATTAACCCTTGAGCCATGGATAGGATTCAGTTTCCTATTAAGGTTGGAACATATATTCGAAAAAAATGATGACCCGTCACTTTCTCAGCCGGTCACGGTTAACATAAAGGTGAGGAATTTTAGCTAAAAGTATTAGCTAACAGAGTATTATGGCTAAAAGTATCAGCACACTCTTACGGAGTCTCAATTTCAGTCATTTGCAGCGCCACCTTCATTTACACTTGTTTTCTGGAATAGTAAATAATCAGTGACATACCTTGTTCCATATCTACTTTATTCTTTCAATATTTCTGTTATTAATAGTAATATTAATAAATTTCCCGAATACTTAATAACTTTTTCCTTGCAGAATTTATTTTCCACTTTTGAAATAACCTCACTCCGAGAGACAACTCTTGGTGCTAACCAATGGCTGGCCGAGAACCAAAGACTTAAATTTGACGTAGCTGCAAGTATTGAAGTTTTGGTAGATAGTTATTATCAGAATGTAAGCGAAGCAGAACGAGCAGCTAGGAATAAGTGGAACTCAATTGAAACTAATGACCATACCGTTAAAAGACAAACCCTCGTAGAAGTGCCTGATAGTAATAACTTTGAAATTAGTCTAGATCCTATGCAGATCAGGACATTCGTTATAGACTTTGAAAAGACTCTGTAATATTCCTAATTAAGTGTTTTATGTACTATACTGAGGATTTAATAAATAATTACCAATTACTAAGTAGCTACTGCGACTAATTAACTATTATTTTTTTACTGTAATCTGCGTGGCGATCTTCCTTATTTATTCAATCAACTTTGCTTCTACTGCCATTATATTGATTGAAAATATTGATTTCTTCGACGAAAAATATTTATCTAATAAATTATGAACCCGCGTCATTTTTTATCTGTTTCACCAGTATCTTATCCATTTTTTAAGTGGTACAAATATATTTATAGTAGTATCCAAGCCTTTTCCAGGATAAGTTAGAAATAGCTAATGTATTACCTATAGGCGCACTATTGCCTTAAGATGTTAATTTCGATTATACTTTGTTTCATAGCGAGTTTAATTGACGCCAGACCAAGTATAGTGACTGATGCCGAAAATACCACTTGCGGATATCAGGTAAAAAATAGTGTGTATGTGTGTAGTAAAATATTTCAATTTATATTTGCGAACATACCATTTTATGTACTTTCCTATAACAAAACCTAACCAAATGCAGAATATTCTGAAATTACAAAACTGGAGCAAGTTTTCCAGTCATATAGGCCAGTCAAATAGTACAGTAGAAATTAATAATATGATGTTAGAACAACTACCAGTAGTGTAAATCCAAGTTTTCAGCTTCGAAAGACCTGTGCTAACTTCGTAGAACTCGAAAAAGTACGAAATTTTCGCACTTTATTCGGTGTGTTCACTATATCCCTTAAACTATGCCTTTGTTCATAAAAGATATTACTACCTTTTTAAAGTAGATTAAATTTTATACAATTTGAGATCAGAAATAGTTCTATAGGTGTAATATCAAGATACAGCCCTTCAAAAATTGGCAATTTTTCCAAAAAAGTGAAATTTTAATATTTGGTCAACTTTCTTCCCCGAACTCGGGGAAAACTTTACTGGTAATGTCATAGGGGACGATTTTATACCGAAAATAAAATTAAATTAGCTAAATTAGGAAAATGTAACACTTGGTATATTATTTTTGATTCTATTTTAATTGCAGAACTTAGATCACTCTATGTTCTTACGCTGTGCCAAAAATTAAAATTAGATGTACCATATGAAAAAAGTTATAAAGCTCCTTCCACTGTCACTTTTCTCTTAAAATGGCAAATCTCCGAAACCTGAGGGTTTAGCCTAGGGTGCGACACATGTTTTTGACTCAAAAGTGTACGCTCGTTCCGAATTTCATTAAATATATATTTAAAATAAGAAAGTTAGTTGCTGTCCAGGAGATATGGAACACCCTATACATTCACCGATATCTTTAGAAAACACCAAAAAAAGATACCAACAACCTGGGATAACACACATGTTTCTCTGATAAATAGCAAAGGCGCTACAGAGCAAATACGCACTAAAAACTCACCCTATATATATGAGTTTCACTTTTTTGGAAAAAAATGCAAACCTACGGTAAATATTGTACCTGTAGCTGGTTCTAGTCCGATATTTGTTAAATTATAGCAAATTCTACTTTAAAATACGTATTAAAATGCTTTTTCTACAATCGCCTCAATAGTAGGCTTTTGCGCTTTCAATTCTCAACGCAAAGTACGCCATTTCCGATGATGACATAATTGTCACCCATTGCCGCTTTAAAGCGGCAATAGTGTCAATTCCCGCTCGCTTCTTTATTATAAAGTCCTTAGCAGGCGCTTGTCAGTCAAAAATGACACATGAGAAATGTAGCTAACAAAAAAACTTATAAAAATCGGTTCATATATAAACATATGTCAAATGCATACAAGAACACACTATATTAAGCGATTGTAGAAAAAATGTTGTATGTATTACGAGCACAAACTGCCATTGCCGCTTTTGAAAGAATACCGCGCGACGCTTTCGCAAGCGGCAATGCAGTACTTTGCGCTCTTAACACACAAATAACTATTATGAACACACGCATAGTTTAGAAAATATAGTGAAAAAATGAAAAAAGTACAGATCGACGTGCCGCCTGGCGGCAGGTTAGTGCTCTAATGGTATGCGTATGCAATACGTGCTCTTATGGCAATTGTCGCGTTGTGCATAAACTAAGCGATAAAGTATTATTATTCATTATTCAACAAGGTACAATAATAAATAGTTGATCGTTTTATACACATCTATTACATATCTGTAATGAAAAAAAACGTGAACATCCGCGGATGGAAATCGAACTTTGCACGGGCTTTTAAGCAGTTCATCATTCCATTTATTTTAGACGTTTACTAAAAACTTTTGCTGTATTTTTTTCAATATTTTTTCTTCTTAATCTTAATCTCTTCTTAATGATACGTTTTTTGATCTTAATGATCTTAATGATCCGTTTGAAGATTTTTTCCGATGCTATCGGATCACGAGAACATTTCAACTTGTTCATTCATGTCATGATATCATGAAAAATGAGCGTGGGCTTATATAAACAACACATGCTACGAGCATACCAATGTTTCATAATCACTCATTCTGATCCAAATTAACGTAAAAATACTACTCGTATAGCGGCCATGCATTTCTAATCGAATGTAGGAGTTATATAATTTAGTCATCGCGTCAATATATTATTAGAGCGAGAGATGAGCGCAATAAAAAAAAATTAAATATTAAAAAAAATAGAAAAAAAATAAAATAAAAAAAAATAAAAATAAAAAAATATACGAAAGGGCAGGCGCACAAAAAGAAATCTCAATAAACAGAAGACCCACAAAAAAAATAATAACAGAACTAAGCCCAAAGACTATTATTAACTTGTATTATTATATATTTTTAGTCCTGCTCTCCTATTAAAGAAGATTTCATTAACGTGCATATAGTGCCTCACACCCATGATGATGTAGGATGGCTTAAAACTGTGGACCAGTATTATTACGGCAGTAAGTCAAACAGTAATTAGGCGATAAAATGTATTTTCATATTATATTTTCCAGGTAAACCGTATATTCAGCAGGCTTCAGTACAAAATATTCTTGATTCCGTAGTTGCCGCGCTAAAAAAAGATGAGACTAGAAGGTATCTTTTCAAATAAATATACACGTATAATTAATAAACGTTGCTTAGCTTAACTAATGTTTTATATAACAGGTTCATTTATGTGGAAACAGCATTCTTCTGGAAATGGTGGATGCATCAAGACGACATCGTTAAATCAAGCTTTCGAAAGTTTGTAAAAAATGCACAACTCGAATTCGTAAGCGGCGGTTGGTCTATGAACGATGAAGCTGTAACTCATTACCAATCAATTATTGATCAATTTTCCTGGGGACTGCGGTCAGTAAATTAAAACACACTTTTCGTGTTATAAAAAGATTGTCTTTATAGTAATATATTTGATTGAAACAAGTAAATCAACTCATATATTTCCACATATATTGACCTTCGAGAATAAACACTTCATAGTTATATTCTCGAAGGTAATATGTTTGGAAAAATATGAGTCGATTTACTTATTTAGGAAACTTAATGAAACTTTTGGACGATGCGGGCAGCCAAAAATAGGCTGGCAAATCGATCCGTTTGGTCACAGCCGAGAAATGGCTTCAATATTTGCACAACTTGGCTTCGATGGATTATTGTTAGGAAGAATAGACTATGAAGAGAGGGAGTTCAGGCACAAAACTAAATCTGCTGAGATGGTATGGAGGGGAAGTCAAAATTTAGGTAGTGCCTGTATTTACTAATAAGTTATTGATCTAATAAAATACTGCTTTATGGGCAGCAATATTTTAAACATAACATCTCTATCTATAATTTCATCCAGGTTCAAAAAGTGATATTTTTACTGGAATACTGTATAACATGTACGACCCTCCAACTGGTTTCTGCTTTGATACTCTTTGTGTAGACGAGCCCATTGTTGATGACCTGGGGAGTCCCGATTACAATGTTGATCACAGGGTAAGTTTATTGTTTATTTTTGTTTCCTTCATCTATAATGATTCATATTAACTTTGATGCATCGCCACTTTTTTTTTGCATTAGGCCTTACGCCATACAACTAACCACTATTGTCAACAAAATTAATTATAATATACTAAGGGAAAGAATGGGAACACACACGCTTCTCGTCCAGGGATATGTTAGGATATTTTAAATACATTTAGAGGTCCTTTAGAGATTAGGGGATTAAACAAAGGAGATATAATAGATATTTTTTTTATTTCTACCAAGAAACCGATGAAGGAATCAAAAATAGATTCATTAAATTGGCAGAGGAGGGAGAGAACATTAAAGGGTGTTTGGGTATAACATTTTGTAAGGTTGAAATATAGATTGTTACTTGCTATTTTGTACTTGGAACATTGAAAATACATGTGATCCAGGTCACTATTATTAGTACAACTATCACATTTTTCTGATGACTTTTAATCTTGATTTATACAAACAACCACTATGCACTTAAATTTTCTCGTGCATGTCTTTAGGTCGACGATTTTCTTACATATCTTAAAGAAGTCACTAGATCCGGCAGTTTTTCAACAAATAATATCATTATTCCTATGGGCGGAGATTTCCATTATCAGGATGCGGAACTCTGGTTTAGGAATTTGGATAAATTGATTTAGTAAGTCGTATATAGTATTTATTAGTTTTACTAAGGTAGATATGTTATTAATTGTACCTATCTCATTAAAATATTACAGTTTTGCATTTATATATCCATAAATTATATCCACAGTTATACCAACCTACGCCAGGAGAACGGATCTACATACAACTTAATGTATTCAACTCCATCTTGTTACGTTAAGGCAATATATGACGAGACTAAAGGGAAAACCAAGTGGCTGGTTAAACAGGACGACTTTTTCCCATATGCCTCGAATCGATTTGCTTACTGGACTGGGTACTTTACATCAAGACCTGCCTTGAAGCGGTTTGAAAGGGAAGGAAATAATTTTCTACAAGTAAGTAGAAGAATGAAGTATTATTTAATAAATTATTTTATAATTCGAAAGATACTTCAGTGATATAACATATCAACGGTGTTATAATCGTTTAGGTTTGTAAGCAACTTTATGCGCTGGCAGACTTAGGCCCTGAGAATGGGGTGGATCTGAACACTCCAAGAGAAGCAATGGGCGTCTTGCAGCATCATGATGCTATTACTGGAACAGAGAAAGAGCAGGTTGCGTATGACTATGCTCGAATATTATCCAACGGCTTGGACGAGTGTGAATCTATAGCTTCATTAGCTTTAAGGTACTTATTTTATTAAGATACTTATATACATATTTGATGGGGTATGATGGTATGGGATCATTTAGTGAAAAATAGGGAAGATAGAGTTTAGGGAGAAAATAGGGTACCTAAAGTTTTTTAACTGAATAGAAATTTTAGACCAACTGGTTATAAAAGTTGCACACTGAAATTTTGCACAATATTTATCGCCAAATATTATGTCGCCACTTCCCCTTGTAGAGATGATTTTTAAATCGCCATTTTGTAGAGTGAGAGGCATATAAATGCATTTATTTTGGTTAACTATAAATAATTAAAAAGCTACATAAGATCTGACAATTAAATAAGCTTTAGACACTAGGTATTATTATAGCGATGATTATAATATAAATTTCTTGTCCCAAAATTTTCTTATAAGCCTGTGCTGTGGTTTTTCAATGAAAATATGCATTTCTATTTTTAAAATCTCATTATTTTCATTGCAAAACAACAGCACAGGCCTAACCTTAAACATGGTTGACCTGAGTCTTGTTCCCCAATAAATAGTCGAGTCAATAGAACTCAAAAATACACAAATATATCGATTGAATCATGTAGTTGTGAATTCTGCAATACCATTTTTGGGGGGAATTTTATGTAAATTAAAAAACGAACAATACTTTTCGTGATAATTGCAAAATAATCGATCTATTTTTCTTCAATTGATACTTGGAATAAAATATGAATATATTATTTCGACAGATGGAATTACACTACATTTCAATTTAATTAATAATAATTACTTAGTTAACATATAGTCAACCAACTTATATTTATTAGTTCTATTTAATTTGACATTCCAAACGTATTTCATTATGGTGCTCTTGTATTTTTAGCAAAATTGTTGCCGATTCAAATGATTCACACACTGAAGCAGACGTACACTTTGCAAGTTGTCGTCTCCTCAACATTAGTCAATGTGTATTAACAGAAACAAGTGACAGCTTTATTGTAACCATTTACAATCCTCTTAGTAGACCAGTCACTAAGTTTGTTAGAGTACCTGTACTAGGAACTGCTTACTCTGTAATTGATTCTAATGGTAAGTAATGATTACAATTAACATTTAGCAGTAACCAAATTACTACCCCTAACTGAGACTTCCCCAAAATGTAGACATTTTCGGCCCTTAAATTTGGCTGGAAACGTGGTAGTAGAGGCAAAGAGAGAAACTTGATTCCGACTACGGCTTATATGCTTAGATTTAGAGTAGTTGCTAGGCTGAAAACTTAGTTAAAATTGAGCGAGTTTTCGAGGAAACCAAAATGTACGACAAAAATTTACTTTATTAAGGTTAAGGCTTTATATACACAATTTTGAACGAGAATAGGTTCCCCGAATACACGTTCTCGAATACACGAGATTATGAATTTTCCTCACGTCAAATCTACGTTAAATCTTGCGACAGCCCAACCTAAATGACAATTAACAATTTTAAAAAGCAACAATCAGTTTATCAAATCATACGTCATCTTACGCATGAACTCTACATATGGGCCCTTTACGTGAAAGTTTACTTTCTCGCCTATATTGACATATCCTACAAAGTTGTTATTTATTACGAGATCTAGCACTTATTACTTGTTTAGATCAAAATGAAAAGGAAACTGGTCCCTAGCTCCTTCTCTCCGGATGAATGAAACTACCATATTTTTTTCTATTAATCCAACTTTTCACATTTCACACATAAAGCTTTATGTTTTCCCTACTGTAACTTGTACTTTAAATTCTATCCTGGCCTCTAACACCTTCTGCCGTCTAATGACAGATTTTCCCTATTTCTATCTATTTCTTATTCACCAAAGCGCGTAAACCCGCTCGAACACTAACCGGTGCTAAAAATC
This sequence comes from Tetropium fuscum, assembly GCA_964058915.1. NCBI lineage: Eukaryota > Metazoa > Arthropoda > Insecta > Coleoptera > Cerambycidae > Tetropium > Tetropium fuscum. The sequence continues at coordinate 24,966 of CAXKVY010002401.1, forward strand.
TCCCGATCCGCGTACCCAGATTTCAACCGGTCGCCGCCAGAAATCCAAGTTCTGAATCTTAGGTGTCGCCACTACGATGCCCAGATCCCGAATCGCCTTTGTACTCCTTGTGGTTCCCCTGCGAGCCGCCCAAAGCCATCACTGCATTTTTGGCCCATGGCAAGGGATTCAGGCTCCCATAGCGTGATATTTTCATGGTATCATTCTGCTGCGTTAGCAGCCTTGAAACATTTTCTCACGAAAACTTTTATATAAACAAACCGTGGCCCGGTACATTCTCATGGCCCAGATATTATGTCTTCCTGACGCTTGGTCCGAATCTCACATATTTTCCAACGTCCCCACATTTCCCTAGTATATTTCGCTATTTTTCACCATTAATTAGCAATTGTTACGCAGTATTGGGGTACACTGGTTTGCAAGACACATCTATTTTATACAGCAGCAAAGTACTCCCACCTTCGACCTATACATAATTCTACTTCAAACTGATTCTACTTCATACTTCAAACTGATCGAATGCGGATGATTCCACCTCCGCTAGAATATACTTTGCTTTATATCAAGAGAATGAGGTTGATACTGCTATAAGACGGTAGTATTATCAACCTAATAATACTATATAGAGATAATTCTACCGATTGGTAACTAATATAATCCGATCAGGAATTCCCATGCCAATGATTCCATCTTCCCTAGTTACACTTTGCTTTATATTAAAAGAACTGGATGTCTGTGAAACTCATTCTTTACACAAGTCAGCACTAATTATTTACTATTTCAAACCATGTTCAGTGTAGCTGTTCTTTATATATAAATTATATATAAATGATTAACTTTACTGTTTGTTTGAATAAATTGATTACTAGTGATATTATTTCATGTAATAGGATCATCGTTGGTAACACAATTAAATCCTGTAGCAGCACCAATACTAGGTATACCTGGAAGAGAAAGCAATGCCTCGGTAGAGCTTATTTTCCAAGCAGTCGATATTCCTCCGCTGGGTTTCAAGTCCTACTTCGTAGAAAAAAACGTTGGCGATAATGTTATAAAACCGGAAGAAGTAGTTAATTATAAATTAGGGGTATGATGATTTTCACTACATTATACATAACCATTGCTTTATTAAAGCTATAAAAAAGCAAATATGTAGTCACTGTTGACTTGCCTTGATAACAGTGAAACTATTAGCCTCTGTTTCTTTTACAGGGTGTTGAATTTGAGGTAGATTCAGCTACTGGACTAATTTATGCATTAAAAATGAACAATAAGTCCCTCAATTTAGCACAAGAATTTTTGTACTATGAAGGATATGTAGGTGATAATTCTTTTGGTCATATGTCATCAGGAGCCTATGTTTTCAGACCTGATAATGGATCAGTTTATAAGGTAGCGGAGAAGGCTAGGGTTCGAAGTTATATAGGGCCACTGGTTGTGGAACACCATCAAGAATTTAGTGATTGGGCCAGTCAGGTAATTCGAATTTATCTGGATGAGAATTACGTGGAATTCGACTGGCTAATTGGACCAATTCCAACTGAGTGAGTAAAGTATTCTAAACGTTTTCACGTATTGAACGCTGCGCTGTCGAAGTAGGAAAGTAATGCCATTTTTTTTATAATAAATTAACAAGAAATTGTACAGACCAAGAACATAAGTTCTAACTATTAGTAGATAACTACATAGTCTACTCACTGAAGTGTCAAAATGCTTAAAACTTCTACTAGTCCTCAGGAATAAGTCCGATTTTAATGATTTTCATTAAATGTTTGTTTTTATATATTAGGGGGGCAGTCGCCATAGGATCACATCGGGGGGGCAAATTTATATTTTAGACAGTAAGAATGGCCATAATAAACTACATACAAAAATACTGTTTTAATGTTCTTTTTTTCAACTTAATGAACATCTTTTAAAAGTCACTGGGTTATTTTATACTCTTTCAAACAATGGTATTACAAATTACAAGTACACTGTAACTGTATAGTATAAACATTCCAAAGTAGGAGAATGAGGTCCTGGTAGCTGGGCGGTTAGTTGAACGTATACAAATGGATAGATAGAACTCTATTAAAAATGTTGCAAAATGGAAAACAGATATTGAAAACCAGCATTTTTAGCAGTTTTTTACGATTTTGAGAAATTTTGCACTTTTTCAAACCTTTGTATCTCGGTACCTATGGCGTTAAAAAAAAATTAAAAATACGTTTTCGAAATCTTTCGAAAAAATCAAAAAAAAAATTTTAGGTTTCTCGCCCCGCCCAAAATTCCACGAGTTTTTTTGTGGGACAAATTGGGTGTAGCACTACTGGACAACCCACAAACACTACTGGACACCCACAAACAACATCCCAAAGTTTCATTAAGTTCGGAATTTTTCGAAGGTACAAAGTACATGGCGACTAGCCTATGTTATATGAAATGAGAAACATTTCAATGTGCAGAATTAAATATTTATATTTTTTAAACAATGTAAACATAATTAATGCCAAAATATTTTTTTTAATGAAATTTATCAGAAAGAAACAATCATATTGAAACTATACAATAAGATAAATAACTAAGTTGAACTTTATAGAAAATTTTTATTTGCGTCACAGATTAAAATGGAAATAAACTCAAAAATGTTCCTACATTTGTAAACAATCCATCAAATATCTGTCACTACCAAAGCTTCTGACAGAAATCCTAGATATATAGATAACGCTTCCTTTAATTATTTATTTAATGAAGACATACCGTTAAAGACCACTAAGGAAAAAGGATTAGCGAACATCTATAATAAAAATGTATTTATTATACAGCTTTGCGATTTGCGAAAAACTTATTGAAAATAATGTTGAGTGTTGTCAAGCAGAAAGTGATGCTGATAGTAGATTGTACAATCTACTCTAGATTGTCTCTTTTCTTATATAGCTATTGTGGCAGAATACATTGATATGTTAGTGCTATTGATGGCTTTTTCTCAAAATGATAAGGAATTGTTCTTTTTGTTCTCCATGCCTTCACAGGGTGTGATACTACAAGCTTTCTATAATAAAGGAATAAATAACTGTTTTAAATCTTACAATTCTGGAAACAAATTAACTGCAGCAGCTGAAACTTTTATGATAGAAAATATAAGTGAATAAGAGCTTAACAACACTGGTTTTTACTGTATCCTTATGCTGTATGGTGCTAAAACCATGAAAAGTTAAATGAATTAAGATATGCATATTTTAAAGTACAACTGTCGAAAGATAAGCGTACAACTTAGTTCATTACCTTACTTCTAACAGAAGATGCTGCGAAACAACATCAAAATAGTTTATCTTCAAGTTCAGCAATGGAGGAAAAATAATTCTATTATATATCTACAACATTGGGGTTGGCAGAAAGAAAATTATTTTACACCAATAAAAGTGACAAAACCATCAGTACCAAATAATATCTTAAAAATTGTATTTTGCTCATGCAAAGATGCGATACAGCGTGTTGATGGAGACAAAGTGGTCTGCTTTGCTCACCTGCATGCATTAATTGCAGTGGTATGGATTGCGATATATCATATTCAAATGTAAAATGAATAAGAAATCATGATAATTTTTTTTTTGACAATTTTCATATAATTTAATACATTTAATAATAATTATAAAAATAAAAAAGAACAAAAATTTAACTCTTTACTATTTAAAAGTAAATAAATATCGTGAAAAAAAAATTACATAGATTTCATTAGTATTATGGTGTTAATATAATATAATAATATAATAATATAATATATAACAATATAAATATTTAATTCCGCATGTTTCCAAATGTTTCTGATTTCAAAATAATATACAAAAACAAACATTTAAAAAAAATCATCGGACCTGCCTCTGAAGACTAAGCAGTGAAAATCTTCATTGACTCGACTAACAATCATACAAATTCTATCGACTTTTTAGTGGACATACTAATGGAAAGGAAATTGTTACGAGATATACTACCTCTTTAGAAAGTGAATCCACTTTCTATACCGATTCCAATGGCAGGGAGATCCTGAAAAGAGTTCGAAATTTCAGACCAACCTGGAATTTAAGTTTAGGGGAACCAGTGGCTGGAAACTATTATCCAGTTACATCTAAGATTGTGTTAAAAAGCGACGATGGTGAAATTGCTGTGTTAACGGATAGGGCCCAGGGTGGTTCAAGCTTGAGTGATGGAGAAATGGAATTAATGGTAAGAGTACTCTGAAAATACGTGACAAATATGCCCAGTAATGTATGTAATCTAAAACATTATTTGTTTTAGTTACACCGAAAGTGTCTGAATGACGACGGTTTTGGAGTGAGCGAATCTTTAAGGGAAGAGGCATTTTCTAAAGGTCTGGTGGTTAGAGGTTCGCATTATTTTGTTTCTGGAGGATCCACTTCAAATCCTGGAGGTAACCAAAATTCTTATACCTACGTTGATCTACCTGCCAGCTGTTATCATATACTATCTGTATCTGTATCTGTAATTTGTTCGAAGTATGGATCAAAGGTTCCGCTGCACTTAGGGCCCATTGGGCCCCTTGTACTTCCTCCGTGAGAGACAGATCTCCCTAGGCCATGGACAAGCCTAATATCGTAATTAGCCTCAGTCAACAGCCTCAGTCCACAGGCGGCGTCTAGTTTGGCCGCAGCTCGTGTTTATTAGTATGCCAACAGATCTGAGGCGAGTTATGGTAGTCAAAGCAACTTCTTCTAGATGTAGATCTAGAGCTGGAACGCAAAGTATTTCCCCCATTGATCTTGTCAATATACTATATGAGAGGTCGATTTCACATACGTTATTCATACTATATGTATTACTTTAAACTCAATTTAGTTTGAGAAGAATAATTGCGTAGACGTAGATTTGTGTATACCAGTATATCAACATAACTTAGATATCTAACAGGATGATAATATATTACACACCTACTACTGAGAGTATTCTAATAAATTAGATGATGTTCTCATGCTATTTCTAGGACGGACGACGGCAGCTCAAGAACGACAGTTAGCCCAAGAGAAATTATTATCAGCATACACATTCTTATCAACGACCAATGGACTTACTTATAAACAATATAATGAGAAGTATCAAATGGAAGTAAGATTACAAATTAATATCATGCTTTTTATTTGACTAAAACTGAAACTTGCAGTTTTTAGGTTTGCGGCAAGCCTTGCCTGACAATGTTCAAATATTAACTTTGGAGCCTTGGATTGGCTTCAGTTTCCTATTACGGTTGGAGCACGTCCTCGAGAGCGGTGAAGATCCTACACTGTCTCAGCCAGTTACAGTGGACCTAAAGGTCAGTATCCTTACATGTTTCAGCAGAAAGTCCAAGTAATTATCTGGACATATGTAATCACAATTAGGAATTATAAGGCATTATAAGGCAATCGGTAGGGGAGAGTGGGCCACCATGAGACGGAAAGAGTTTGCTTTTAATATTACACTTATTTATTAGGCCACATTAGGCCACATAACTAACGTGAGATGAATATGTAAAAAAAATAAACTATAACAAATGTGTGTCCGGTAAAAGAAATATTCTATTTTTATTTTTTTTTATGTCTCATAGTGGTCCCAAACTTCGGCCACTATAAGACTTATAGAAATAGTAAATATAGACAAAAACTGACAATTTCTAAGGAAATATTCATTTAATGCAAGCTATTAGCAGTATAAATATCGGAAAAAAATAAGAACATAAATAACGGTGTAACTGCGACAAATTATGTTCACAAATTATTTATGTCGCGTGTTCAGATAGTTAAAATTAATTTCAAATTTATAATACGATTGCAACCTTTTTGTGTTTCCCAGAAGAGATATGGGCGGGTAAAATCGGGAGAAATGAGCGGGTAAAATCATTTTAATATCATTAAATAGAACTATTGCGACATTGGGAACAGATGGAATTATGATGTGTCAGTTAGTTTTACTACTTTTCCGATATAGAATACATACTGTTTTGCTTTGAGCTGCACCAAAACATCATCCAGCTCCGTATCGTTGTAAAGTTCTTCAAATTCTGAAGAAATCCAGTCGGTAGCGTCATCATCAGAATCACCATGGAGTGATATTTCTTCATCTTCTTTATCGAAAGATATGTCTTTGGAGATAGCTTCTATTTTATGTGAAAACAAATTCTTTGTGACGGCTTGCTTTTTTCTCTTCTGGTTTTCTTTTTCTTTTTTCTGCATATATTTTAGTCCATCAGGCCATCATGCGTCCCAAGGTGGTCCCAAAATATGTCTCATGGTAGTCCATTTAAACGTGTTTAAAAATAGTATTTTTATATCTAGTACAGTTTAAATTTTATAAATCTATAAGGTATAAGAGAAAGCTTATTGGTCATCCTTGGCATGGAAATTTTACCTTTATTTTTATTATGCGTCTCTGGACGATGGAACATAACTATACGCGCGAAAAACATCAGCACCACCAACATCCACAAACGATACCTCACCTGCAACTGGTCGATGCTGCACAGAATTATATTACTATAAGAGCGAAGTCTAGTTGGCCCATTGGCCGAGATATGTCAGAACCATACCTAAATTGAAATATTAGAATGTCTCATCGTGGCCCATGTCTCATGATGGCCCACCCTACCCTACCTATATTACAGCTCGTGATCGAAAACGAGTTTAGTTATTTCACATGTTTAACCTCTTAACAATGACTGTTTAATATCCAATATATTTTTGCAGAGTCTATTTTCTGTATTCGAAATATCGTCCATTCAAGAAACTACTCTAGGTGCAAATCAGTGGTTATCAGAAAATACTCGTCTTGAATTTGATACTGGTGATAGCATAGAACATTTAGTTAATGGATCCAACCCGATAAAAGGCAAAACGGAGGATAGTATGGAAGTAAATTATAAAAACAATACTGGAAAGCGGACGTCCGAACAACCTTCGAACGATGTTGATGGTTTAGTAATCACCCTTGATCCTATGCAAATTCGTACCTTTGTAATAGAAACTACAAGAGTACTGTAAAATTTGATTTGACACATCAGTGTCATGTGAAAATTTTATTTTACCTTTAGGTTATATGATGTAATAATAAATAATTTTAACTTGTGCTTACTTCTTATTTCTATGTCGAATTTCCACATATTAACAAAATGCTATAAATTCAATCCAAATAACTGTTTTATTGTACAGTACTTCCTACTGTGTACCCCAATTTGAATAAAATATTTTACTTTCTCATACCAAACTACTACCTCCTACTTAGGAAAATCCGGTTTTGCCCCTACCCAAGGGGTACAACCGGACTGTTATTCGAGAAAAACCGAATGCATCTAACGTCTATATATTATAAGTATGGGTGCACTAACTACACATAAATTCGTCAAGGTATTCCTCAAACAAACGGGTACATCCCTCGTGGGTCCATTTTCTACAAATTAAGCATTGTACCCATCCATCTGATTTTTTTGTTGAAGAGTAAGTAATTCCTGACAATATAAACATGCGGCTGTATAAACATGCCCTTGACACATGCGGCACAGGAGGAAGGATTTCTCGCGTCACCGAAAAGTTTGGGTACAGGGTACCTATTCCTATTGCTTCTGTATGTAGCCCTGTTCCGTCTTGCCTTTTAGTGGTCTCTGATGAAGCGAAATCAGCCTCCCCAAATATATTGGGGTCGGTTGGATAAATCCCGGTCTTCTTAAATCCTCCTAGAGCGTTCTGGACCTTAGCAGCTTTAGCCAATGCTGCACCAAACAGTTTATTAATCTGGATCTGGGTTACTGGTAACAATCCGGCCAGGATTGTTACGCAATCATGTTTTTACCTCTTGACTGTAGAACGTGCTCAATGGTCCCATGAAACTAACATCCAGTGGTTGAAGTCGGTGGGTTCAATGTGGTGGAAAACTCAACATTACAGTTAACACGGGCATAGTCAGCTAAGTTTTTAGTGTGAGTTAAATGCCCATCAAGGAGCAACAATACCGGATCATCAACTGATGGTTTAACATGTGAAGAAAAATGTTTTACCCATTGCAGAAAAATATCCGATTACATCCAACCAGACGGCTAACACACTGCCACAGTGCCTAATGGTGCTCGATTAAGAAGTTCTGCTTGCGTTCTCACCCGTGGGAATATTAGAAGTGGGGGGCTATTCCTGATACAGAAAAGCACAATTCCGCTGTTATCGTTTGCCCCCTCCCAGCAGACGTCAAGGCTCCTACTTGACGCTCCTCTTTAAGCAATAATTTTTGAGTGGCTTTATATTTGTCTAAGCAGTGAATTAGGTTTTCGAATAATTTTGACACTACTGCTGCAATAAATCCCATAGCACGAGCTGCCGACGTAGCCTCGGGACTTCTTAATGGTAAATCCTGTTGTCGTTTTAGGAACCCTTTCAAGCAATCAAGACCTGCGATACCGTATCTGAAATTATGATTTCATTGATTCCTTTTTGCTAATTGGACTACTAATTGTCGTAAATATTTTGTAGTTAGCCCAAATAAACGACTCTCCACCAGTTGTATGTATTTCACCAACTCTGCTTCTTGAACATTCGAAAAAGTTGTTTTAAAATTACCCATACCTAAAAATGTACATACAGTTAGATATGTTGTGAGATTGTCGAGAATACTTAACTAACCCTTAGAACTTTCTACATCTAGCGTAGATCCATTCCGTAACTTCTTAACGCTGTCCTCTAATGTAGATTTATTTGCATTATGTGTTATAGTAGCAATTTTGAAACCCTTTTCTTTTTTCTGCAAGTTTATAAATCTATCTAACGGCTATCGAACGCATGCAAATTCATGCCCTATATGTATAAGCAATATTCGTAGCTGGTTAATTAAAAATATCCCTAAAGTACATCACCTGCAAATCTAAATGATGCGTAAATCACTAACATCACTGGCACTTTAACAGATCCATTTTCTTGCACGTACAAATTTCCATTTGCCTATTGCCCGGTAGATGACAGTAATAGTGTTTAAATTTTGGCTATATGCGGTTATGCCTCCCTGTCCGGTTTTGCCCCCATTCCCCGACCCATTTTTATTTTCCAGTAATATTGTCCTATATAAATTTTTAGAATGTCATCATTCTAATACTGTAACCACTGGGGTTTTTACCAGATTGACCGATGTTAAAATGAAAGGGAGCGTCGGGGTTTGCAAAAATATGTATACGTACATAACTATATACACACAAGATCTCATAGTCCTGGGTTCGTCGCGTATGCTTTAAAGTTAGAAGGGGAAATCTTAATATTGATACATGGAGATTTAGCTTACCTCATATGCTCTCATGATGTCGATGTTAATCCTGTATGGCTAAAGCCTCACATCATCACTAAGATTCACGAACTAACTTTGACGGATAATATTGAATTTCGTTGGTCAAGAGATTAATTCAAATAACTTCAAACCAAGATATATATTTAATATTTAACAGAATAAATTACGCTGACAATAAAACATTTACACTAAACAAACTATAAATTTGGACACAACCAGATGCGTGGCGTAAATAATAAATCTATTCATATGAAAATAAAGCTAATCGCTAGGGTTAAGTAGACCTGGCTCTAATAAAACAAATTTGAGTGACTTTCCGCTTATTAAACTATTTGATTTTAAACCCGAATTTACTGTATGAAAACCTGCCGGAAACTGCATAATTTTGGCTAAGATTGTTGCTCCAGTCCTCGCTGGGCGGGACCAAAGTCGATCTTTCATCCCCTTTAAGTAATACCACTTACTGGGGGTGAAATCTCCACCAATCCTACGGGACCTACTTTACCCCTTACATGATCTCAGGAAACTATTCCCGTACGCTAACGACATCTGGTTGCAAAATAGAAACTAAACATTTTATATGACATTTCTGAGATTACTCTTTCTGCATCAATTAGTTAGCTGTTTGGCCATTTTTCCCATACCCGGAAACCATAAATTAAGTGACGCTTCTAGCGGACAACTATTATTTATGGTCGAATCTTTTCGTGTCCCTTTTATAGATAGACCCTGTTCATTTTACAATTGATTTGAGATATTTTACTTTTTTGGTAGTTACACATCTGTTTGCGATTACGAAGTTATGCATTTACGAAGCTATGAAATTTTGCCGTACGAATGCCGTATGAAAGACCATACTTAAAGAAAACACACTATACAAGATGAATTACTCATTTAATGTGGACCTTCTTAGAATTCTCTAAATAATAATCAAAGGACTTCTTGGGTCGCTATTCCCTTTCCGCACAGAATTATGACCTGCACTTTACCATTTTGTTACATCACCTTATCTTATCCCACCTCTAACTTTTCAAGATTGAAGTAATTTTATAAAATAAATATTTGAAGCGCCTAATGATGAGTATGACACATAGCGTAGGTGACATGAATCTGTGTTCGGGTAGAAGTTTTACATGGTAGACTATAGTATTCGGAATTAAAATCATTTTAAGGAATTTATCGAGTCCCTTCTTAAATCAGATTATCTGTTACACGGACTAAAGCAAGTACATGTCGCATCAAAGCTTATTTATCTCAAAGGATCATCTAGCGCTTTTCACGTACTTGACGCAAGTGTTTTGTTTTCCAGATTACCTTTTTATACGGATACCATCGGCGGCGCTTTGCTTGCTTTGTATAACATCTGTATATTTTCTATAACATGTATTTGCAAACGAAAACAAAAATATAATAGCTATATAACACTTCAATTCACTTAAATTCATCTTATACCAGCAGCTAAGCACACCTGCATAAGTATAATTATTCAAGAGAAGTAAAATTTGCTTCGGTGCGACTTTAATTGAATAATGAATATTGTAAATATATGTGCTTGGTTAATTAGTGCATGCCTTGGTGCAATTAATGGGCGTCGAGAATACGAGCCCACTTGTGGATATAATGTAAGTCCAATATTATTATTATTATTTTTTTTATAGCTTGATTGTGTTGGATAAACCAATTTCCCCTATCTACTCCTATATTTTTTTTAGTCTTGCCATGCTGTAGATGCAAATCGAATTAACGTACATCTTGTGCCTCATTCCTACGAAAATGTAGGCTACCAGAATACTACTGATCAATATTATTACAATAGTAAGAACCTTAAACTCTATATAAATATATAATATAATTTTTCAATAATTTGGTACGCATGGTTACAATATTGCATATTTCCATCAATATGGTATAATGCATAGATGAAAACGCTTATACATTAAATAGCCAATTGTTGTTTATAACAAAATGGCGTCCGAAAAACAGTTAAATAATGCAAAAAAAAATTTTTTTGAGTTTCTAGCAATAACTACAAGTACAATCGTTTTGACTACAATACAAAAATGTTCGGACGCGTTTTAAACCATTTTAACATCATTTTAACGTACAAGTATGAGTATGAATGTACAAATTTTACAAACCGTACGAGGAAGGGTGATTATCTGGATAAGGGGCATAAAAAAATATAATTAGCAATTGTAGCAAAACTATCCATCCGACAGATCCAGGGTTTTGTACAAATAATTTACATGTCTAAAGTTACTTTTACGTGCAACGCAGATGCCGTAACTTAAAAATTGTGAAATTTATAAATGTTCAATAAAAAGCTCCATTTTCTCGGTTTGTCATGCCTGAAAATGCAGCTAGAGAGTTCCGTTTGAGAGAGAGCTCGTTTTGTAGATTTTTCAATTCTCTAGTACTTTATATTTTAGTCAAAACGATTGCACATGTACATTTTTTTCTTTTTGTACTGTTTTTCGTGCGCCATTTTGTTATAAACAACAATTGGCTTGAAAAATTTATATACGTTTTCATCTATGTATTGTGTTTTACAACTCTGCACAGTTTGTTACATATTATTTTTTAATGTCCTAAAAAATCTCTAGAGCTTGGTCTAATTGGGCACGATGTTCGAGCTGTTTAGCTCGCAAGCTCTAAAGATCGATCACCTAGCAGCAGTTGGTTCAATTCGCCACTGGCGCGAAATGAAAGTTCAATAATTTATCTTCAACATTTAATGAGATTTTCCAGGTCTCTCTCATCCCTGCACCGAATGGTGAAATTTAAACTAAGTCGATGCTGGGCGCCCATACGGCCCAACAAATAATAATGCTTTAACCATTACGATTAGAATGAGCCATTATTGAGCTAACCATTCCGGCTAGAATAAGGGGTAGAGATATTACTATATTATTATTATGTGTACTTACTGTTGTAACATCGAAATATGAGACATAAAAAAATTTCAAAAGATACCCACAATTGCCGCAATGGGAAATCGGGGTTGTATAACTTGTCTTACAGCAAGCTAAAATCGTCACTATAAAGGCGCTTTCATTCAACAAGTTGTTATGTTTTGATAGAATATTAATAATTAATCAATTTTAACACAAAACCCATCAAAATAATGCACTAGATTAAAGAATAACTGTATTACTTCTATGTCAAGAATGATTGTTGACCCCACTTTACTACAAAACGTTCGATGGTATCAGGCAATGAATGCCAATGATGCCGATGTGACACGGCCAAGGAACGTGTAAAATGGATCCGTAATATTTGAATGGGAAACCTTCTTATTCTGCATCACATTCACCATCCAACTGTTGTATGATATGACGAAAGGTATATAGTGTGATCAATATTTTGTTATACTACATGATAATATCATAATGTGATGGGCGATGTATATAAAATCATTTGTTTTTCCTTAAATTCCTGAAAAATCGGTTATACTTGACAACGCTGTTAAAAATGCGCTAGCAGGTGTGAAGAAACCGATATAATGAGGCTTTTTTGCTCGGGTTTTTATGTCTCATGTTTCTATGTTACAAGCTATAGAAGTTTCCTTCTTTTATATTGCTCACAATGTTCGTCATGACGTCATTTATGAATATGACAGAATTATCATAACGAGTTTCAAAATTTTGCTCTGAGCTCTGAATACTAGATTTCAATATTTCATTAAAAGTTATCCTTATTTTTTTGAGGATTTCAGAGAAAAGAAATTAGTAGTCCACATGGTACAAAAACCTGAAAAATATTAAATGTCTTATTTATGTTAAGCGTTTATATTTATATCATTATTTGAGAGGATACAGAAATAATCAAAGGTATGAAAGTTATGTACAAAGGCAATATAAGAAGATTTCTTTCAGTTTTTCATTTTGTACTCTTGTACTTTTTTATTTGAGACTTTGTTTTTTGTAAAGTGCAATAAATTATTATGTGCCTAATATAATTATTATAAAGTGAATTTTTACTATCATGACAGTGATGATTTTTACGATTTAATGAAATATATTATGGTTTTCGTAAAATTTTAAATGCTACTATCAGTTAAAGTTTTTAAGGCATATTTTGCATGATTAAAAAGAGAAAAAAGTGGTAAATTTAATGGTGTTGTAGCCTGTCATTTGTTATTTTTATTTTATAAATTTGTTATTTTTATTTCACGGTCGTATGTCATGTCAAAATCAACTTAATTTTTTGAATGTTTGTTATATATTATTATCCTTACAGTCTTTGCAGTCAATAGTCATTGCATTGCAATGCATTTCGAAACTATCTTTACTAAATCTTACAAAAACTGGGAAAACCTTTAATATTTTCTTGTAAAATATGTTATATTATAATGTAAATTAATAAAATATAAAATATTTTGATAGAAATTCACATTCATAGAAAATAATTACCAAGGTGAAAATAGGAATTCTCCTTGAAATTTCCAAGCAATAATTAATACCTAATATCAAATAAGTAATTTTAGTTTTGAGTAGACACAATTTCAGTATCACTTTCTCTTTAAATGTTTATAGTACGAGATCCGGCTGCAAGTTTGCTACTGGTTTATACAAAATATTTAACAATTTAATAAAATATATTTTGTTTATTCGAATTTATTTCTACAATCAGTAATTCGCGAATAAATATTATTATATCCAAAAGGTATCAAATTCCAAAAATAATTCTTGTGTAACCCTGTAAATGGATTTTTCATTAAAATTCTGAAGTGCCAGGAAAACGCGTGACCTTGAAAATTCTAAAAATTATTAAAGCCATTAAAACTTCGCGGACCAAATCTACCCTACCCTTCACGAGCCGCCACTGTCATTTACAGAATAAAATAAGCTTTAATTTGATATATTAACACTGATGAATATACGCCATGAACGTAAAAATGTAACAAAATATTACCTGATTACACGGCAATTTTTCTAGTTCTCTACGTATATTTCTGTGAATTGGAGTATAGTTTAGTTAAATAACTAGTGAATCATTTTTTTCTCAAAAGTCAGTTAACATTAATTTAATTAAAAATACTAGCGGACACATTTTAATAGGCAACCCGGCCAAAACATATTGCCCCTTTTATAATTGTATAAAAAGAATTGATTTTGATTAAAAACTGGATGAACGTAGCAAACGTGCAGCCGATTCTTAGACTATTATGAATTCTTTAATTCCTCATATATGTAATTCAATATTTTCTATCATATAGCTAGGAAAATTAGTTGTTTTAATATTTTCTACAAAGTTTTACGCATTTTAAAGTTTATCATCTAGATAAATGTATACCTGATGCTTTTATATGTCAACATGTTCAAATAGAAGAAGTATGAATAGTAGACTAGGTAATATTTTCTATAAATGTGAGTTCGTATCAAAACTAATGCCAAATAATAATATGAAAATAGTAGGTATAATAATAAATTCAAGTATAAATGACCAATTAAATAAATCGTACATCATTCTAAATAGCCTCAATAAAAGCGAAATAACTTCTCTGCAGCTTCTCAATATGATTCGTTTCCATATAAGTAAATGTGCAGATATACAACTGGTGAGTGTTTTTCTAAAAGACACGTCGAAAGCTATTTGTTTAGTTTTTAATTTGAAGGCAACTGTTTGGCAACTACCGACTCTAAACATGGATGTATGGTATGGGGATTCCTGGGAACCTTATAAAGCAACGTTGTATTTATTTTCAGTGAAACAAATATTTTTCAGATGTCCAGCATATAATATCCTCTGTGGTCAAAGCTCTAATGAAGAACCCTGAGAGAAGGTAATATATTATTATATATATATATATATATATATATATATATATATATATATATATATATATATATATATATATATATATATATATATATATATATATATATATATATGTGTGTGTGAAATAGCACGTACTTGAATTAGGCAGAACGAACTGTGACGACAACCGGATCTTGGGTTCCTTTTCTTGCAGCGAAGAACAAAGAGCCCAAGAACTGGTCAGATAGAAAGTGTCACAAGAATAAAAGGCGAAAAGTACGAAGCGTATATATATTTTTTAAGGGGTTCAATTCCGAGAAGGATCATACATAACGGAACTAGTACATCATAAAATAGAAAGGCAACAATATCGCCAGTTAAGTAATAGTCCCTAATAAAAAAAGAATTATTGCTTTACAAGACAAAAACACCCTTTAGAAATAGCCCCGAGCAATTCGATACGGTTGGGATCAGATATGTTGCATTGTCTAGCGTCGACAAGATGCCGGTTCCGCGACGACAATCTGCCAAAATTGTGGAGTTATGTTACCCAAATTGCGTAGAAATCATGGAATTTAAAGTAGAAATTGATACAGACCGAATGCTCCTAGTCAAAGAATCAAATTGTAAAGTAATGTAAATTGAAGCAAGGCTCAAGATATAAAGTATTGCCAGTAGAGTTTTTAGGAGGGTTTTCTCTATTGTATAAATTAGGCAAGCCTCCCAAGTTTATTCTTATTAACGAAATTATACATTATCTAAACGGAAGGAAATACGAAGTTTGTTAACCGACCACCGAGGTCGTCTTCGTACGGGTAGCTATAGGATTGTAAATCATTTAGGAGGGGTTGGTCAAGTACACTTAGAAAATCTGTAACAATGTAAGAGGTGGAGTGAGTTCCTTAAAATCCAATAGTTTGGTAGTTGGGAAATGAAGAAGTAACACGACTTAAGCTGTGATTAACTATAAAGAACATATCTGCCTCTTAGGCAGACAGGCCCACAAAACGCAAATAGAGTCGAAATTAGAATAATTAGTATAGTCAGTCATACTAGAAGTGGCCCTTTTGGCCGAAATTCCGACTACCCAAGTCAAAATTATAAAACTGATGGAAGAGCGAAAATTAATCAGTTCCACGCGCGTTCTTGAATTCAATTAGTGTTCGTACGCTTTTCCGTTGTCCGAATGTTAGTTTGTGTTTGTGAACCGCAATAAATTGTGTTAGTACGAATTTTGGTTTAACAAATCTAAATTACATAAGGGCTCAAATTTAATGGTCATTGTTTTCCAAATTTAAGAAAAGGCACACTCCAACCTTGGTTAGGGTAGCTACAGAGTTAAATCTGTGGGGTATTGTTAATTTGTTCGTGGAAGTAAATTTAGCGGGAACATCCTAAAATACCTTTAAAGAAGGAAGATAATTGTTTAATAAACCTAGAGTCAGTTATTTCAACCCATTTCATTAAATAAACTTGTCCGAAGAGCCAAAGAGATCTTTTATTCCATATATTCGACCACATATCACCTTTCGTAGTGCTATCAGTGAATTAATCACCGACAGTGTCGTTGGGTCCAAGTTCTACTCTCATCGAGGTAGCGAGGAACCCATTTCAGCCACCCTTTCTCAGGTTCAGCAATAATTATCCCTTTCATCACTATAATCACTAAATCACTATAATCACCTAGCAAGACTCTATCAAGGTACATGCCTCAATCACTAAGTACCACTCTATAAGGTACATGTCAATTGGCTAAGGTCTTAACTGTTCTGTAATCACTTAACTGTTCTTTACTTTATGTCTTTAAAATGTTGATTATAAATACTAGGTCGTACATTTAAATCATGGCTTCCCATTCCGTCAGACCAAAATGCCTTTCTGTCTGTCAGATTTCCACAAACCAATCATCGACGTTGTTTATTTTGGGATCAAAACTTTGGAGGCCAACTTGCATATTTCCTGGATTTTCTGAACCAGTAGACCTGGGCGTACAGGTAGAATGAAGATTCCCCCTGCATTTTGTACCACATTGGAGCTGGTCTTCTCAACCGATTTTTTTTCAAACATTGCCAAAAATTCTCGGCGGGCTGACCAGGACTTGAAATGTTATCTTCTCTGATATTTTTTGCAGACATTGTAGGTGAATGCCACTTCTGTGTTAGATTAATCACAAAGAAACACCCAAATTATACAACTCAAAAAGTGAGCTTTATTATAATCATGAAATTCGCCAACTTATATAACAATCTTTATTTCTTTCAAAATATCCACATCAGTTTTCCGGTTGGGGTTGGGCATTACTCGATAGGCGGGGCGTCGCCAACAATATATATATATATATATATATATATATATATATATATATATATATATATATATATATATATATATATATATATATATATATATATATATATATATATATATATATATATATATATATATATATACATATATATATATATATATATATATATATATATATATATATATATATATATATATATATATATATATATATATATATATATATATATATATATATTATTCTGCATGCAAAATATTTTCAGATTTATTCAAGTTGAAACTGTATTTCTATATAAATGGTGGAACCTACAATCCGATTCTATAAAATCTAAGGTAAAGTATCTAATCAATGAAGGACGACTGGAAATCGTCAATGGCGCCTGGACTGTAAACGACGAGGCTACTGTGCACTATCAGTCCACTATTGATCAGTATACTTTGGGCCTTAAGTTTCTAGAAGATAATTTAGGAAGATGTGCAAGACCTAGAGTAAGTTGGCAAATTGGTACCTTCGGACATAGCCAAGAACAAGCCTCCTTGTTGTCTCAGTTTGGATTTGATGGAGTATTCTTTGCGAGACTTGACTACCGTGATAAAAAAAAACGCTTACAGGAAAAGACTATGGATATGCTGTGGACTGGAAGTGCGAGTTTAGGTAATAGCAATACTTAACTCAATTTCAGTAAATTTTATCTGACGATTTGACAATTTACTTTTGATGCTAATATGTTATGCCGGTACCTCGATTAAAAAAATATACAAATAAATCATATAAATGAAAGTCGTTACCCTGACAAATATTAAATTTAGAAATATATAATATCGTTCCTCGTTCATGAGAAGTTAGAAAAAAAAGAAAAAAATACTATATTAATAAATTAATGATCTTAACAAGTAAAAATATTGCCAGGAGTTCAGAGCCAATTTAGAAGTCAAGAGAATAAGTTTAATATATATATATATATATATATATATATATATATATATATATATATATATATATATATATAGATCTATATATATATATATATATATATATATATATATATATATATATATATATATATATATATATATATATATATATATATATATATATATATATATATATATATATATATATATATATATATATATATATATATATATATATATATATATATATATATATATATATATATATGTGTGTGTGTGTGTGTGTGTGTGTGTGTATAGAAATGTGTCGGCTTCTCCGGATGACAACTCTATAATGGACTATACCATCTTGTAGCACATTATTTACTACTGTCTTACTTATAGTAGTATACAGCATATTAATAACTAACTACGTATCTTTTTTCAGGCAATAATAGCACAATTTTCGCTTCAGTCCTTTACAAGCATTATAGTTGGCCACCAAATTTTTGTTTCGATATAATGTGTCAGGATGAACTGATTATAACTGAAAGAGAAACTGTAGAAGACAACTGGCACAGAAGGGTAAATAGAAGGTATAATAGCGGAAAACGAAAAGTAACGGATTATTTTAGAAAATTTGGCTATTTTTGATATATAGATTCTTTTCTTGGTATATTTTCTTGATAAATGGATTCTTCTTTTGTAAATACTTCAGCTTTTTGTAGCCGACATCCGATATTTTTCTTTTTTAAGAATGTAGTTACTATATAGAATTTACTTATGTCAATGTTCTATTTTATGTTTATACTTCTTATCATAAGAGGTAGTAACCGGACCATAAGTTACCTTCAATAATCTTGCTGAGGTCGGTAAATTGGGCAAAAAATTTAATTTAAGCGTCCCCCTCGCTCGGGTCTTCATCGAAAAATATCGACCCCGGGGAAAAATTATAAGGACCAAAATTGTAGAAAATTTGATTCTAATCAACTTTAAAACACTAGCCTGAGAAGAGATTTTCCTACGCCTAATCGGTTTTTTTTCTTTATTTTGAAAATGCAACACTACCTATCCACCATCGTCTTAAATCTGACTTTAATGTTTCATTAGATAGGCATTAGGTACGTACATGTATCCCAATATAAATACAAAATTAATAATAAATCTATAAAAAAAATTATATAAACGTCATTTCTAATTATCGAAACACATTTTCCGGATATAGAAATAAATAATTTATATGTACTTTGTACGCTGTGGAAATTAATTTCAACCTCACACTATAGCCGGCTCGGGGATGCGCGCCTTGTTCGGTTTTTGTAACACTCGACTGTAAAGAAATATTTTCCACCTTGCCAAACCTTGTCAGTATTCTGTTGTGTGTTATGAAAAATGTGAATTTAACTCTATAAAAAGCAAGCTCGAAATTTTTCCCAGGCAAGCTGAGTGGAACACCTATTATTTATCTAAGTTGACTTTCATAATATGTTTTGTATTGTAGGTGGTGGACTTTACTTCTTTCATAAAAGAGCAGTATCCATACTACTCCACGAACAATATATTAATTCCAATGGGGGACGACTTCCACTGGCAAGCTGCTGAAATGAACTACCAGAATATTGACATGCTGATAGAGTAAGATTACAGTAAATTGCCAATAAATATTGAATATATATACATATATATATATATATATATATATATATATATATATATATATAATATATATATATATATATATATATATATATATATATATATATATATATATATATATATATATATATATATATATATATATATATATATATATATATATATATATATATACATATATATATATATATATATATATAATATATATATATATATATATATATATATATATATATATATATATATATATATATATATATATATATATATATATATATATACATACATACATATATATATATATATATATATATATATATATATATATATATATATATATATATATATATATATATATATATATATATATATATATATATATATATATATATATATATATATATATATATATATATATATATATATATACATATATATATATATATATATATATATATATATATATATATATATATATATATATATATATATATATATATATATATATATATAAATATATATATATATATATATATATATATATATATATATATATATATATATATATATATATATATATATAATGATTTTTCCTACATCTAATTCTACTTGTCTGAAACAAATATCTTCTGTTTTCAGGGGTTTTAGAATATTCAAACCCACAATTAATGAAAAAAATATTAACATATTTTATTCTACACCATCTTGTTACACTAAGGCAGTAAACGATTATGTAAAAGCTAAGAATATTAAATTAGATGTAAAAACCGACGATTTTTTGCCATTTGCTGAAAGCCAAAATAGAGTATGGTCAGGTTTTTTTACTTCCAGACCAACATCAAAAAGATTGGAACGTTTTGGGAACAACTTACTTCAGGTAATAAGAATAAATATAATTATAAAATATATTTATAAACTTATACTTAAGCGACATTTCTGTTTTTGAAAGGTCTTATTGCTGATTTTAAAACTCAAATATCTCGAAATGGGTTAGATTAATGGTACTTCTTTTTGGAACCTAATCCACGTAGACTTGCAATTTCTTTCACATAAATCCAATTTTAAAGTTTTTCCCATCGAAATATTTTTTAGAGCACAGTGCCATCTACATACTGATATCTTCAAAAAACAATTATATTAAAATATTAAGCTTTTCTTATACTTTAAGAACTGGCTTTTGTATAATTAAAATATCTCTATTCATTATATAAAAGCCAATATAAAATACGTATGAAACAAGTTTTATATGTATTTTATAAGTATATTGAGCGGGGCAAAATAAATATTATAACAGGCGAACAACAAATTTTACAAAACCGTATAACGGTTTTGTAACATATTGCCCCAACGTTATTATAATTGTTCCTTTAATGTTCCTCATAGGTCTTACAAAATATTAGACCTTAACTAAATTATTTTGTAACCCTTTTTGGCTGTACATATGTTATATAAACGTTTCAGGAATATTCCTAAGAGACAAGATATATTAAGATAAATTTTCAACTGCGTTTTAGGTTAATAAACAAATATCAGCTCTTGGAGGAGGAACTAGGAAGAATTCGTCCTCTGTCTGTAACGGTAATTATCGTTTTAGTGAAGCTATGGGTCTCATGCAGCATCATGATATTATAACTGGTGTGGAAAGCGACAACATTGCAAAAGATGTTCATAAGCAACTAGTAAGGGAAATGCAAATAGCTATAACAAACATCAGTAGCTGCTTTTCGTAAGTTCTAAATGTTATTTTCAATTACTGATAAGTGATTATATACCGAATTGTTTAGCAAATCTCAATTCCTTAGCTCATGAAACAACCCTCAATACTACTCAAGAGGGTAGCTATTTTAATTGATAGAGCTGGCTTTTACTTGATAAAAAAGTAAGATGTTTCCTAACGTCAAAAGATTTTGAAAAGGGTCACTTTATTTGTCAAAATTAGAATAAATAATGTAAACATGTGTCAAATTTGAATATTTGAAATTTGTCACGGAATTACGTCAGCAGAGGGAGATAGATAAGGGATCGCATGAGCGTTAGCATATCTTGTAGTCGTAATATCATGGTATGTAGTAGTAATAAGAAAAGCATGAAAAATCTTATAAAACTGAAGTGTTATTATGGAAAGGGTATTTTTTTTTATATGACAAAAAAATCGTGATTACCCTATTTTCATGCTACATTCATGCAACATTCCTAATAATATGAAAACAACTCAAAGATGTTTTGTGCTGGTCTTTTGCTAATTAACAACACAAACATAATCAAATTATTTTAGATCAGTTTTGAGAACGGAAAGTCTCAACCTCAAATCGTGTCTCTTGTCAAATGTCAGCGTCTGTGAAGAGTCAGACAAAGAAAAATTTTCAGTTTTAATTTACAATCCATTAGCCAGAAATATCTCTCAATACATTCAAATACCAGTAAGCGATGGTACATGGAAAGTTACTGGTCCAACAGGTAACATAATTAATTGTTCACTAATCATTGTAAAATATATTATTTACTCATTATTTACTAGGTGAAGATATAAAATCTCAGTTAAGCGAACCTATAAGTAATTTTGAATATATTCCCGGTAATAAGCTACCCAAGATACTGATGTTTCGAGCTACAGATCTGCAACCTCTTGGTTATAAAGTGTATATGTTCAGGTTGGTTCAAAAGGTTGAGGATAGTGAAGAGAACGTTAGACTTAATAACGAGGATCCTGATAGGATAGGATTTTTGGTAGGAACTTCGTTTAAGGATAATTGTATCAATCTTAAATTATAAACCCAAGCCTGGTTAAACAGTCTCCTAAGCACAAAGATGTACATTAAAATTATTAAGCTTAGTGCGTTACATGAAAGTAAAGGAAATTGCATCGAAATTCTTAATTAAAATCCAGATTGTCTTCAGTTTCAGATTTCTGTAATCAATTCGGAGCGCGGATCAAAATGCACCTGCACCTAGGCTATTGGGCTCCTTGTACTTCCAATTTTCCCAAATTTTTTAAGCCCAAATGAACACTCTTACCAAATTTCCATTTTTTTTTTATTTGGGCTACGTCGACTGGGCTAACTGGAAAAAAATAATATAATCATCTAAATTGTATCAATTATAAGCATCTATACACAATCGTTACCATCTTACATTTGAAAATGCAAATATTACTAGCAATTAATTATATTGGTTTATGATTCACATATGAAAATTTTAGGACAAAAAAAAATATGTTACGTTCGATGCAGATACTCATATTTTAAAATCTATTACAATAAATAACGCAACTTTGGATGTACATCAGAGGATAATGTATTACAATTCAAGCTCCACTGATCAGTCAGACGCTTTTGTTTTTCGACCTGATACTCACCATAGAAATGCTACAGAATTTAAAGGGATTATAGAGAATATAGTTTTAAGTGACGAAGGGAATGTAGTTAGAGAAATAAAGCAGATATGGCAAGATTGGGCAACACAGATTATTCGTATATATGCAGATGAAGATTACATTGAATTCGACTGGTTAGTTGGACCTATATATTCATCGTAAGTAAACCTATTTTAATAATTGCAATTGAAGTGGGGCAGGATTGGGGAATAAGATACACTTGGGGTAATAAAATACGGAAAAAAGTCGTACGTCTTAATATTAGGTATTATATAGCTCTGTTGATTTTTCCAGTGTGTATATGACCTGAAGGTATGCATGAAAAGGTACCCATTCATTCTTAAAAAATAACATTAGGCAGTAATTGATTCTTATTACCCCCGGACAAATGTCTCTTTTTTTCCCCACGAGGCGTAATAAGAAATGAACACGTTGCCGCTCATATACCAACAGTATAATTTGTTTGCGGATATTATGATACATCATTGAAGTGTATCTTATTACCCTGATTTTTTACCATCTTGTTAAAGTTTGTAGTACCTTCTTGTCGTTGCTGAAGTTTAAACGAAAATGTATTAAACATAAAAAAGGATAAACATTCTTATACCTAACATTATTTAAGATATTTTTAAACAAATACTGACAAAATAAGAAGTTACTTAACTTTGTGTTTGGGACAAAAATTTCATTTTCATGGAAAAGTAGCCTCTTTTAATTTGAACATAATCTATTATTTTAAGAGTGAAAGGTCCACTACCCATTAATTGATTAGGCCCATAAAACTATTCAAGATTTTCTTTAAGAAACTTGACTATACAAGTGTCCTCATGGAAATTATTCGACCCAGATACCAACCGATATCGTAATAAATGGCAAAGTATTTGCTTTGCAGTATCATCAGGTTTGCCCTGATTAAGAAATGTATTCAAGGTGCAGTCATCCATCAGATTCCAATACTTTTGGGTCAAGATCTTCTTCGTGTTCTGATGTTGAGATTTCTTCTGCAGCTTCTATTTTTTGTGCAACCCTATGCCTCTTCTTATTATTTTTATATGATTTCTGCTCATTCTTTGTCTTTTTCACTTCTTTTGTTTCTACTTGTGAAAATCTTAACTTGCTTTGCTTCAGCCTCATCTTTTAGGAGTTGTGCAACCATGTCTGATGTTAGAATTTCCTTAAAACCTTGAGAAACTTTCTACTTTTTTCCTGATAGGGTTGAGTATCAACTTTTGCAGAAACAGTTTTAGAAAGTATTTTTATAATAAACAGTTCACAGCTAGACTTGCATGTTTCTTTCATTCTTTTAAATTCCATACTATCTTCTGCTACCTGTTCCGTTTCTCGTTCTTTTAGGCATATCTATAAGGTCCAGTGTTGAAGAGCAACCGGTTTTGGAGGAAGTGGAGACAGTCTTTGCGTTGAATAATTAAACTCATCATTTCTTTCAGATTTAACTCTTTCTAGCTTTATTAGATCATAAGCGGTCTCTGGAAACCTATCAAAGTTTATAGGAAACAGCTCAGTTGATTGTAATCCAGACCTCAAATTCTGGAATTTACATGACTCCCAAAGAGTACCAATAAGTTCAGCAAACTGCAAATTCTACTCAAAATTTTGTTCAGTGAGTTGATTCAAGTCAGTTCTCAGTGTCTTAAAGACGGTCTGTCAACTGGCTGAATAAAATGACTAACGTATGGTGGAAATTTAATAAGCAAAACATCATTCTCTAAAGCTAGTTTCACTAGATCATAACTAATATGAAAGATCACTCCATTAAAAAAAAGTGCAGCCTTCCTCTGTCTTTGCTCTTTGGATGAATGACCTGCAGGAACAAATTTTTGCACCACACAAATTTCCATCCATCCAACCCATTTCCTGAACAGCATACTACCACATGTATGTACCAGGGTATTCATATTGTGCAACCATGTGAACCACAATTGTTTACCAGTAAAAATGATAAAGGGTGGAAGTTTTCTCCCATCTGCAGCTCCCCAGTATTATACAGCTGTGTTAATTTTTTTTCCGTTCCCGCCTGACCCGCTTTTCTGCTACAATTTACATATCCTTTGGATCATGAAGGAAGGAAGTTTCGTCACAGTTAAACAAGAGTTCAACATATTAAGAAGCGATGCCCATTTCATTGTACATTGTACAGTTTGGTAATATCATAAAAATGTTTTATGAAAAAAGGATCAGTTCCCCCTTGGCGAGCTGAGAGGTTCACCTTTTCTAATCGTCAGCTATGGATAGCGATTCAGGAAGCCGCGAAACTAATATTCACCGAGAGCTTTCCCGTCTTTTCACCTTGTCACTATTTTTTGTCTGTGAACATAGTCTGACACAAGCGTTAATGTTTCTCTCCTAGTCAAACCACAGTGTCCCAAATGGCACATCATAATGTTCTACCGCCGGAGTTAATAGTAGTTATCGCTTCTACCATACATTTAGGATAATAGGTCATAGGTCAAAAAAGAACAAACCACGATTATATTTTTCCATTGTAGATTAAGTGGTCCGAAACACTTAAATTCTTGTAAATTTATATATAAAAACAAACACAAAACAAAAAAATATCTTATTGACCATTTCTTATTGTCCCATCCTCTCCTATACATAAACTGGATAACGGAACTTCATAACGGTTCAAAACGGTTGAAGAACTCCTGAATTGCAGACATTATAAAATGCTTGAGAGGCAAAATATTTTTTAGATTTGGCGACGGAGTGGAAGTTGTGGTACGATACACAACTGAAATCACAAATACAAATGGTGTATTTTACACAGATTCAAACGGCAGAGAAATGATGTATCGGAAAACTAATTTCCGACCTACCTATAGTTATTCCAACGAGGAACCGCAGGCTGGCAACTATTATCCAGTTAATACCAAGATTTTAGTAAAGAATAGTACCATGGAATTCGCAATATTACCTGACAGGTCTGAAGGAGGGACAAGCCTCGCAGCAGGAGAGATTGAGCTAATGGTATGTCACTTTATGCTAATTTATATTTTCTCCTATTTATTGCAAACAAAATGATTAATGAACTAAGGTAGGTGTTCCTATTTTCTGGAGGTGAGGAAATATGGCTACTGACTTTTACTTTAAAATTTAATTTACTTGTAAACTTACCACAATACAATGAAGTAAACGATAGGAAGTGCATTTTGTATAAGACGTAAAAAATATTTTGTTTTCTCAGGTGAGCAGAGCAATTAAAGATAAGCTTAACGAAACCGAATACAACCAGCCACTGGTGGCAAGAGGAACACATTACGTTACTTTTCGAAATTTCTCAGGAGGTAATTATAACCTCTTTAACATATATATATATATATATATATATATATATATATATATATATATATATATATATATATATATATATATATATATATATATATATATATATATATATATATATATATATATATTTGAAGGGTTTATCTTGGGATAGTAGCAATATAACGACTGATTAGGTTACTTGACGTTTCGGTCCCTTTCTTGGGCCTTTTTCAAAAGAGTATTTTATTTTGTGACATATTTGACACAGGCAAAAATGACAGTTTTAATTAATTTTTAAGGTTACTAGACTGTTCGATTAGTATCATAGGGAAGAACAGCCAAGAAACCCTACGAACTTAGGCTATTTTATATTTCATTATTATTCTAATTTTGGTTATGTTAATATTATGTAGATGTATATTTATAGTAAGTAGGTATGTATGTACGTATATAAGTTTATATATAGAGATAATGTTTTTTGTTAATTTATTTAATACTTTTATATTAACAGATTGTAGATTGTAGAAAGATGTTCTGTATCTTTCTTGTTATTACATGCATTAGGATTTTTTTGAATATAAATTGATTCCATAATTAGGCGTGTTTTATAATTTTGTTCTTTATTAATAACTTTAGTATTTTCGTAGTTAAATTGATGACCTGTGTCATTAGAATGTTTTTTTAGAGCTGTAATATTAGCTGAATATTTGTGACCTTTTAAACGTTCTTCAAGGAGTTGCATTGTTTGACCAATGTAGACTTCATCACATTGTTTACATGGAATTTCATATATACAGTGTGTAGTTTTTTCAAGTGGATTTTTGTCTTTTAATGGTGTGTAAAGGAATTTTAAGTTGTTTGTAGTTTTGTGTGCTGTGTGAATATCATATGTTTTTAAAATGTTTGAAATATTTTCTGATAGTTGTGGTATATATGGTAAGGCAATATATGTTTTACGAGTATTAGTTGTATTGATTAGTTGTGGTGGAGAATTGTAGTATTTGTGAATTCGGTTTTTGAAAATTTTGTTGATTAGAGAAAAAGGATAGTTATTATTTATTAAAACGTTTTTTGCTTTTTCTATGCATTCTTTTCTAAAAATGGCAGACGTTAGTTTTATTGATCTGTCTGCAATACCAATTATTACAGTTTTTTATGGTTGTAAGGGTTTTTTGAGTAGAAATTGCTATATCTACCAGACCATGTTGTTTTTGTATTCCATTTTGTTAATATTTCAGTTTTATTATTTATAAGAGTTAAGTCTAAGAAATTTATTGTATTTTCTGATTCGTTTTCAATTTCAATCGTAGGGTTTCTTGGCTGTTCTTCCCTATGATACTAATCGAACAGTCTAGTAACCTTAAAAATTAATTAAAACTGTCATTTTTGCCTTTGTCAAATATGTCACAAAATAAAATACACTTTTGAAAAAGGCCCAAGAAAGGGACCGAAACGTCAAGTAACCTAATCAGTCGTTTTATTGCTACTATCCCAAGATAAACCCTCCAAAAAAATATATAAAGATAGCAAAGAAACTAGAAGATAAATATATATATATATATATATATATATATATATATATATATATATATATATATATATATATATATATATATATATATATATATATATATATATATATATATATATATATACATATATATATATATATATATATATATATATATATATATATATATATATATATATATATATATATATGCTTCTCTCAGGTAGGGGAACAATGGCAGCTTCTGGAAGAGATATGGCCCAAAGAAAACTGTTGCAGCCATGGGTATTCTTCACTTCAGAAAACATTCAAGTAAAAGAATATTCGTTCTTGAACGGAGAACATCTATTACCAGCTAATATTCATCTTCTAACTCTGGAGAGTTGGAACACTAGCCAAAACTCAATCTTAATAAGACTGGAGCATATTATGGAAAAGGATGAAGATCCTGAATTATCCAAAGAAGTTACTATCAATATATCGGTATATAATAGTTATAATATACCGTTTTTTATTTTTACTGTCGTCCCCCAAGGTGCCCTTTGATTAATTTTTTGTTTCTGTTTATTCTAGAATCTATTTAAAAACTTCACAATCATGTCCATGAAAGAATACACGTTGGGAGCAAATATACCGTTAGAGGAAAGTTCCAGACTGACCTGGCCACAATTAGATAAAATAGAAGACGGATTTAGTTCTGCGAATAAAAGTAGTCGAAGTGATACAGACTTGAACGTCACATTAGGTCCAATGCAAATAAGAACATTTATTGCTACTATCGAAATTAATGAGAATTAAATAGTTAGTCATATATTCATAATCATGATATGTATTTTGCTAATAGTTATACATTTTGTAGGCAACCCTTAGTATTATTATTAAAGTTCATGGGCTGATTCCAATTACTTTTCTTTGCACTTTTTTATTTCACAGATACGTGCAAAAATACACCATTGGACATATGATAAATCGTTATAAATATTAATCGAATCTAATTACATGAAAAATTATAGAATGAAAAAACCTATTTACCTATTTTTACTATTAGGTTTACTTACTCAAGAAGCAAGAAGTGCTGGGAATTCTGAATCAATACAATTTTTCTTATTTACATTTCAATTATCTAAAGTGGACCTTAACAATATTTGTAAATATGTAGTTATATCGAACAATGTTTATTTTTTCCTCATCATGCACCCATGTGGTAGCTCTGTGGTCGAGTTTTCCTTAAGTGATTTCGCCTATATCCTAATTTCTATGTAAATAATTAGTTACCTATTTAGTCAGTTGATTAGTTAATTTTTAAGGCGATCACTTGAAGATAAAAATCATTAACGTACGAGATTGTTAAGTGATACATTATTTGTATCTTCTCGTATATTATCGTATTATCTATTAATTTAGAATTATTATGTTTACTGTTTTACTCGCACAAAGCAACAATTTTTCATCTCGGTTACCCATCTTACTCACACAATATCTATATTAAGTAATCTTATAACTCAAGTTAAGGGTTCTCTATAGATGGGAATCTATAGGAAATCCCATGATGCAGACCATGATAGCCACCACCATCTGTAGACAGATTTAGACCTTCGAGGTTCTTGGGGATTCATCCGGGTTCTTGACGAAAAGGATTTGAGGTCATTAGATACTAAATTAAAAATCTTACTACCATTATAACTAAACGACCGCTGAAACTGAGTAGTTCTATGTTTAGGGATACAAAGTTGATCGCGATAACGTATTGAGCGTCCATGTATATCGGAATGCTTTACTAGCTTGGAGCTTGGAGACTAAATATTTAGGTTTATGGTTTCTAAAAATCTTAAATACCATATCAGATACGTGCAATTTAAATCTTTCGCTCAGGTTTAACCACTTGGAAGACTGAAAACTCGGTGAAATATGATCACATTTTTGCATATTATAACTGTACGTCAAACATGCATTTTAGATCTTCTGCTGCCTCTCTTTGTCTTTACACAGTAAGGCAGGCCAATATACAATATTACAGTATGATAAAGTGGATAATATTAAGGAGTCATTATTAAGACCGTTTTAGCTTAACCTCGGTACCAAGATAGTATTTGTGCATAATATAACATTTAAGCCTGGAAAATGATTTTTTTATAAGATGACTCACGTATTTAGAAAATCGAAGAGAGGTGTCCAGACACGAAATTCCAGTCTTACAGCATTCACTGGGAATGATACGATGACCATTTAACATAATATTTAAGTCAGGGTCGTTAATAAGATCTTTCTTGCTTCCGTAAACTAACAATTCAGTTTTAGACTGATTTAACACAAGCTTATGAGCTAAAACTTCAGAAATAGTGCCTAAATCAGTACTAATTTTCATCACAGCAAGGTAAGGTTTCAAAACTAAAGGGAAAATATACCTGATTATCATCAGCGTATTGATGCGACGGACAATATTTAAGGTGCTTATAAAAATCTGCTGTGTAAATTCAAAATAGTAGAGGTCCTAAAACACTACCCTGAAGAACCCCTTTAGTTTTATCAGAAAAGTCAGATATATCGTCATTCAAAATCACTTTCTGGCGCTTGCTAGTACGATAGTTTCGGAAAAGATTAACTGCTATTTCCGAGAACCCGAAATATTTTAATTTTAAACAGAGGGTTGTATTATCTAAGGTATCGAAAGCCTTACTAAAATCTAAAAGTATAAGACAACATTGTTATTGCAATCGGTTTCTTTAAATATATCATCTGTGACTTTTAGCCGTGCCGTACAAGTACTGTGATGTGATCTAAAAACAGACTGAGTAACAGGTAAAATATTATATGTAGGACTGGGACTGTAGGACTGGGACTGTGGGACTGGGACTGTAGGATTGGGAAACCACACCATTAAATTTGTAGGACAATGTGGCGGTTTCAGTAAACAAACATGCTGTATTAAATCAGAGAAAATATCCGTCTATATGACCAAGTATCTCAAAATTGATCGACGATATAGCGGCTATAATTATCAAAATTATCTTGTATCGATTAAAATCTCATCGGGTATACTTGAATGAAAAATATTTTTATTGTTGCTTTAATAGGTATAGGTACACCAATGTAAGCGTATATATACTCAAAGGCTTCCATTAAATTAATATTTTGTGTTATTTTTCAGATGGAAATGATAAGAATAGCGACATTACTAATAACTTTAAGTAGTATAGCTTATAGTAAACCTTACTCGACAGAGGCCGATCCAGTTTGTGGATATGATGTAAGTCTAAATATTAATAACATCGTTTTTTGGTAATCTAATGATAATAAATTTGGAGAAATATAGACTCAAATAGTTTTAGTAGGATAATTGAGGAAATAATAATAATAACATGACGTGATTAGATGATGGGACTAATTTATATTTAAAAAGGGTAGTTTAAGGGTCGTTTTTTTTAAGGATGGTTGAAGAAAATCGTATTTTGAAAATATGTTGTCAAAGGGAAAAAAAAATAACGATGCTAATGGCTGCTTTATTTATAACGTTTCCATAGTTTTTTTAGTTCGATTTTAGGAAACATAATTTTCGTTGATATGTCAGTATATAATTTTATGAAATAGAAACGCAGCCTGGTACTAGTCTAACGGTTTAGCGGCTCTATATCCAAAGGATACGTGTCTAAATCCCTCCAAAAGCACGATTTTTATTGTTTTGTTTTATTTATCAATGTAATATAGCTGCAATAACATAATGCATTATGCTAATTCCATACTTTAATTGATTAATTAAACATTTACTACCTGTACATTTATTATGATACAGATTTCTGTATCAATTTTATTACCAATAAAAATGCAACGTTAAAGCCGCACATGTTTACTGACTATTCAGGAAAAATCAAATATTGCCATGAAGATAACAAGTGTACATCAAAGGTTAAATATTAGTTATCAGATCAAGATCAGATAAAGTTATCAGATCCTTCATTATAATTATCTTAAATGATAACGCATTAATTAAGACCATCAGTAAGGTAAGCGTTTTTTAATTGTATTGTGTTAAATTTAAATTAAACACTGATATGCCATACCTTGAAAATGGGTGACTTTCTATCAGAATTTGAATTTGATGCTTTTATAGGTCGATCTGACAGGAGCATAATTTTTTTTGGTAATCCTTATTGCTTTTTTAATATATTCACCTAGGTTAGTGTTTAGGTTATGAATTCCTAACATTTATACTTTATGCAAATGAAATAAGTGAATATTCGGAATTGAAAAATTGTAAGAAATACGTCCTTCACTCTATCATTTCGCGAAAAATGGGAATACATGAAAATTAGGAGTGAAACTGTCTAAATTTTACGAAGGCCTGTTACTGGCCTTCCTCTTGACTCTAAATCCTCTTATTTGGTTATTCATATGGGTATATAGGCTTAGCAGTATTTTTTCGAATTTTTATGATGACTGTATTATGTAATTTTCGAATTTTTAAGTTACATTAAGAGACAAAAAAAGTGATTGGCGTTACAAGTTACATTTGAAAAAAGGCAACTAACCCCAAAATTCTTAGCATTTGTGATGCATATCAAGTCTTTCTTTATCATATTTTCATGTATCTCCATGGCCACATAGAGTAACTACTTAATCAAGCCATCGAGGAAAGATTCCTTTAATAAATCTGAAAATGTGTTGCCGTGTATATCGGAAACGACACCTTATATAACTAAGTTTATAGATGCTTGATTTATTTCCGAATCTAATATTGGATCCAAAAGAAATCGTCATCAAGATAATAGCTATTACTAATATCTAGTTAAGAATATACAGGGCCATTATTTATATTTTAGTATCAAACATTATGGATAGCTTCTATATAGCAGAAGCTATGATGCACATACGACCGTGTTGATACACGGTAAAAATATACTCGTAATAACTACAAGATATGATTATCTTGCAGTTATTATATTTTTTGGTTAGTTAGGAATTGTGATTATAAATCAAATTATCTTTTATAGAACGTATGTTGTTTTAAACTTCACGTAGGTACCTACCTACTATTTTAAGTTATAAATGGCATCATTATATAGTTATTAAATTTTCACTAATTACATTTTATTTTCCCAGTCGTGTCATGCTGTAAATCAAAGTCAAATTACAGTACATATCGTTCCTCATTCCCATGATGATGTGGGCTGGCTAAACACTGTCGACCAGTATTATTACCAAGGTAAGTGTGAGAGATATTTTAAAATAGAGCAAAAATCTTATTTACTTATGGTTTATTTGCTTCAGCCATATCCACAATCGTGATACACACATACAAAAATAACTAGTTTTTTTCCTACTATTTTCTCGCCCTTTATGAAACTTTTTCAAAAAGGATGCCCTGTATGGTTTACAATAGGGCAGGTGGGTGTGTTTGGAGATGGGATATAATTTAATGAAGGGGAATTAACTCCGTTCTTTTATTTTTTTTTGAGCGTTCGCAACTCGTTTAGAATATCTTTTTCCATATTTTGATTCAACCCATCGAGTACTTTGCCATATCGTCTGCACTATTAATTCCAAGTATTAACTCTACGTATTTTCTTTACAGTTTACAATTTGTAGTTTATTTTTTTATGGTGTGTTTTAAGAAATAAAATAAATATATTATACTTTGCTCGCCTTTCGTTACCTTAAACTAAAGATATTTTTTTCTTTCCAAAATAATTCTAAACAGCTATAAAAACACAATTTCTGCTTTTTGTATATCCAGTACCTAAATGTATCAATACAATTGTATTAAATGTATATTCTCTACAAATTATAAGAATATGCTTCCAATTGCAAATTAAATTAATATTGTTTTGCAGAGGTGCAACATATTATTTCATCTGTAGTAGCATCATTACTGAAAAATCCTGACAGAAGGTGAGTTATTATTCTTCACTAAATTATTCAAATTCTTAATATAACAGGCATTTAGCTTGTCCTTCAAACATCCGTTTGCCTCGTTTGTTATTATAATTATAATAATTAGAATGTCATATTATAATCTTACTATATAATTATAGGTTTATCCAAGTTGAAACCGCTTTTCTCTATAAATGGTGGAAGCAGCAAACTGATACAACAAAAGCCCAGGTAAGGCAACTAATCAATGAAGGGCGACTGGAAATTGTGAATGGAGCTTGGTCCATGAATGATGAAGCTGTGGTACACTATCAGTCCACCATAGATCAGTACACGTTGGCCCTTAGGTTCCTCGAAGAGAATTTAGGAAAATGCGCCAGGCCTAGAATAGGGTGGCAGATTGATGCATTTGGCCATGGCAGAGAGCACGCCTCTTTGCTATCTCAGTTTGATATGGAAGGAGTTTTCTTCGCTAGATTCGATTATAGAGACAGAAAAAAAAGGCTACTGGAGAGGAAGATGGAGATGCTTTGGACAGGAAGTGCAAATTTAGGTAAGTATTGATATGTATTATTGCAAAATATATACCTATAGTGTAGTCAAATAGCAGCTTAAATGGAAAAAATTAGATACAAATGTTTCTCAACGGAAATATATAGAGAAGCTCTTTTTAAGATATACTAAATATATTTAGTCGTCTTGGGGGACGATTTGTCTTCTGCTCTATGACAGAGGAATTGTATATTTTATGGTCTAATTTTTAGGTAGTGACAGCAATATATTTACATCAGTTCTATACAACCACTACAGTTGCCCATCAACTTTCTGTTTTGATTTGCTATGCCAGGACTCACCTATTGTTACTGATCAAGAGAGTATAGAATACAACTGGGGAAACAGAGTAAGTACAGAGTTTAAAGTTTTAAACTACTTGGCCATTCTTAATGTAGTTATTAGGCAACTTATTATACTACGGAAATTATTTGCGTGATTTATGATATACGTCACAATTATTAATAATATCGTTATTTATAATAAAAATTATAATGCATTTAGTTCCAACAGTTTGGTAACATACATAAGAAAAAGGTACAGTATGCTATGTAATTTGGAAATCTCTAGGGGTAGTTCACTATTTGTGAGCTCTTATTCACTATGTGAACAAAAAGATTATTATCGAAGAAAATTATGCATTATAAATAACTGTAAAAATAAATAAATTACTATACCCACTCGTTTTTAATATAATTATTGATATAAAAAAGAAATATTGATAAAAAATGGAAAGAAAATATTCTATTTCATTATTAATTAGAAAGTGCACAATTCAATACTATTTCCCAAAAGATGGTAGGATTGGTAGGTATATGGGGTTGCGGATAGCGTAGTTTTTTATATCTTTTGCATTTCTTCACTTATCGTGTCAAGTATGTTTATTTTCTTGCATGCCATCATTTTCGTCGTGTATGGATTCATTGGTATGTACCCGAACTGTTTAGGAATAAAGTGGTTAGGTCAACTAATAAGTCGCCTTTTGGTTTCTAGCGCTGTAGCATTGCTTATTATGTCCTTGGGAAATATACTACTTAGTATATTTCCCAATATAATGTATTAGTAATATAATAGCTTAGTTGGATGGTTGATGCTGCATAGAACCAAAGGAACACCTATTTGTTGGTATCACACTTGATTTTATTTTCTTTATGTTGTAGGAATGTTAATTAATGCTCTAATTCCTTACAGGTATTTGAATTTAAAAATTTTATTGAACAACAACTACAATATTACCCTACGAATAATATATTAATCACTATGGGAGATGATTTTCAGTGGCAGGCTGCTGAAATAGACTACAGAAACATTGACTTGATTATAGAGTAAGTTGAACACGCCTCGATACAAACTCCGCAAGTAATATCTATTTGGTGCACATGAAAAAATATTTTGTTTCAGAGGATTCAAAGTATTCAAACAAGCAATTAATGGCGCAGATGTCAACGTAATATATTCTACTCCTTCCTGCTACACGAAGGCTGTAAATGATTACATAAAAGCGAATAATATTACGTTGGATGTAAAAACAGACGACTTTTTCCCATATGCCAGTGATACCAGCGTCGAATGGACTGGATATTACACGTCGAGAGCATCATCTAAAAGGCTGGAACGACTTGGAAATAATTTACTTCAGGTACCTAACAATTCTTTCTATAAATAACAATTTATAGTAGAAACTGATGATTTTAAAACTGAAATTAATTGTAAAGAAGATCTGACTCGTTAAATTCATAGGAATTACGTAATATGGTAGGACGACGATATGTCATCGTCTCTTCCACTTTTCCGAGATGTCATAATGAGCCCGAAGTCAAACTTAAGTTCCTTATATAATTCCTTGCGGGTTTCTTCATAATCCTTAACTCTTATAAACTGGATAAGATTTCTTGTGTTATCGATGATTAGTTAAAGTGGATCATATTTTAAACTCTTTATTCCCAAATCATAACGTATTTTTTGAATAACCAAAACGTGCTCCAGAATCTTTCCACAACCACAATTCAGTAATTCTCTCCATGTCTTATTAATATTAGGTGGCAATGTCTCTAGGTTGCTAGACAAATGACAACATTTGGCAAAAAACCTTATGAAACCAACTACGGGCTCAGCCAGGCGATGGGTGTTATGCAACATCATGATGCAATAACTGGTACTGAGCATGACGATGTCGAGAAGGATTATCATAAATATTTAGTGCAAGGAATGAATCAGGCTCTTTCGAACATTTCCGACTCCTTCGCGTAAGTACTAAGTATTATTCTGATATGTATATAATAGTGGGTGGTCCAAAAAAAAAGGAAATTCTTGTTGCCATTTGTACTCTATCGCCTTAATTTTTTTCGGTTCATTTGAACTTTGGAGCATTCAGCTCTGGAACTATTGTTGAACAAATTTGGATTGAACTTATTAAGAACTTTTAAAAGTTAGTTTAAGTAGTAGTTTACTAAAAGGTTCACTGTGTCTTACCACTTCATAATTCTTGAGCTAACTATTCACTTATTGTCAACAAATCATTTCTTATCATTATTATAAATCTTAACAACATTTTTTTTACAATAGGGCATGTATCTGACGAGGTAGCGGTCGAGTTTGTATTTATCTTGATCTCTCTTTGACCCAGCATCTTTGAACCTACTTCAAGTTTTTGTTGAACGAAATCCTCTATACATATTTCTGCACGTTCGTTGTTTTCCATCCGCCATGCCTTTTAAGAGTGGTGATGTCTGCTCCTACATCAGCCAATATCATAACAGACGTTCTCCGGAACGAGTAGCCAGTGTAATTCCCAGCATTCGGCATTTCCAAAAATTCTGCATTTTTTTAGGGAAACCCTCTATCGAATTTATATCAACGTATTATCTTGTGCATTTTTTATTTCTATATCCTAGGAAGAATCTTGAATTATCAATTGGTGACAGACGAAGAGAGGAATATTGTCGAAGCATTTCGACAATATTCAATCTCTATTAATATATATTATGTCTTTTATATGTTCCACCTGAAGAAATGTTAGTTCTTCTCGATACCAAAAATCAACCTCGAAATCAAAAATACCAATCTAAAATAAGAAACAATTTCAATATTTGGAGGAAAGTATAAAAATTACCTTCATCACCAAGTAGGTTTTATCATTTGCTTCTTTCAAAAATTTCTCAACTTTTGATTTTCTTAAAACACTAAATTTCCTGGATCTATATCCTACCGATTTACGTTTATGGAAAGAAATTAAACTTGGAAATTTCTCGATGTTAATATTATTTTTCACTAACAATGTTGTTCTTATTATTTAGTAAAGGATCCACAGCGTGGAACTCTGGTATACTCTGCATTATTGTTCAAAATAGGCTAGTAGAACTGCCTCAGTGATAACACTTACTCCATTTTGATTTGATGACTCCAATCTTTAAATAAGCGTACGCTTTTCGATATTTATCTTCGGATTTTGTGGGCATATGCGCGATGCATGCATTGTGTTTTGTGGATAAAGATTGCACCACGATTTTTGCTGATTCTTCTATATCACCTTCCATAGTATCATTGGAAGCAGAAGATTCGGACATTTTTCATAAATCACACAATAATATTAACGATAACCTAACAGTTAAGTAGGTATGAATCCTATAGTGTGAGTTACCGTAGGTGTTAAAGTTTGGCCTTTACTCAAAAGTCTTTATTAAGGGACTAGAAATAAAGATAGGATGAAGGTCCGGGGATGCCTTTTGAAAATCTACCCCAAAACCACCCCCAAACGCGAGCGACGCGAGCAATTACAAAGAATAATTCGATCCATAATACACTTCAGTAATATCGGTCGTCAGACTATTACTTTTATATTACATTCGGGACCAATAATACTTTATAATTAGATTATTAAATTATTAACTCCAAATAGGATAAGATGAATGGGTCCCCATGTTAACAATACTACTACAACAAATAGTAAACGGTTAATTGAATTTTTCAGATCAATTATGAATCTGTCACAATCCCTGAACCTGAAATCCTGTCTTCTGTCGAATGTCAGCATCTGCAGTGAATCGGCAAACAATGAAGAATATAATGTTTTGATTTACAATCCACTGGCCAGGACAACATCCCATTATATCCAGATTCCTGTAACATATTCTGACTGGAAAGTTACGGATCCATCAGGTGAGAAAATTGCTGTAATATATTCTATAAGTATTTAATTATTTACCATTTTTGTGTTTAGACTGATTTTATTTGACAAAAATTCTTGTATATATATATATATATATATATATATATATATATATATATATATATATATATATATATATATATATATATATATATACATATATATATATATATTGTAAAATATGGTTTTATATGAGCCCCACTTTGGGATGGTAATATTGTAATAAAATTGTATTAAGCCCTTTTGTAATAAAAGTATTTTGTATTGAAATAATATGATGGAGAAAGATCTACTCTGATTATAAGATACTTACTCTATTTTGTTCCCTATTGAATCCTTCCCTGCTTTAAGGGCGCCAGTTCTATGAACTTTTTATTTTAATTGAAGTTACACTTTAGTCATAAGCACTCTAGTCTTAGAGTAGACTTAGTTTTTGGGTAAACGGAAAACCCAACTCTTTGAGCTATATCTAATAATAAATATCAATATGCAATAGAATGTATCTCAAATAATAAATCTTATAGATTTGTTGTTCCCACATACACATAGAGGTGTGTGGTGGGGTAGTTTTATATTTTTTTAACGCTATGAACACATTAGAATTGTAAGGCTAATCATGTTTTTATTTAAGTAGCTAAAATTGATGTAAACAAAAGTTGAAATAGTGCAAACTTAAATTAAGACAATTCTATTATTTACTAGGTGTGGTGGTAGAAAATTCCATAACAGAACCTATCAGAGAATTTGACTATATTAATAATGAAACAATACTACCCAGTGTACTAATATTCAGAGCAGAAAACTTGCCACCGCTTGGTTACAAGGTTTACAGAATTACGAAGTCTTACTTCGTTGAAAATAAGGAAAAAGAAGCATTAAAAGCGGAGAAAGTAGATCAATGGGGTTTTTTGGTAAGTGTTTCCTAATAGATAGGAAGGCAGTGAACATGTTTTTATAGTAAATTTTGCAGTCAGTAGCATATCGACAAGACTGCTCAATTAGTCATGCTACTTAACAAATCTCCAGCTTGGGTGTGATTTTGTCATAAGATCGATTGATGGAAAATACCATACAGTTACACCTCTTTTGGAAGGCCTGAAAGGAACCAATTTTAATTATCATAAAACTTACTAAAATAGCTCTCTGGTTAAGGTAAAACAAAATATTATCTAACAAACTTTCAGCAGTGCCAAAGAGTGCCTTGAGTTTTTTTCTTATTTCCCTACATATATTGTTTATTATATGCATCCTCTAATTCTATATTTCTACTTGCATCATCTTGTTTGTATAAAAGGCAAAGGGTGAGCCGACTCTTCCTTGAATCGTGGAATCGAAAATTTAAGGATTTGAGCAAGTACATACAAGAGTGCTAAAAACAAAATTTATTAGAGGCCGGCTGCACGGTATTCAGGTTGACACGGGCATTGTAGCTTAGGATGAGCTCGCGAGCTGATTAGCTGTCAGCTCGCCGACTCAACATCAGGTAAGGTAAGGGTGTGTGGTTTGGCAAGGCAGTCGGCCTCGATCCAGAGTCACGCCAAGGTACTTGACGATTTGTCTTGCTGATAACCAGTGTTTTTATCACGTGCAGTATGTAAATTTGGCAAACGGTTTTATTATGGTGGTCTGGCTCCTCTTCAAAAGAACTGATCGTAACATATGTTTATTGCAGAATTTGTTACTGTCAAAATTATTCCACAACAGCAATATCAGACAGTGATGACAAGCAGTGAATACTCTTCTACAATATGCAAGCATTATATAACTGTAGTCATTCCCGTTTGTGAGATCATGCACACACAGATGAGAATTTCATTGTTGTAATAAAATCTATATTCGCGATTTTGTGGCCCTTGCGCCCCTGTGGATGATCAAGTATAATATTACTAAATATCTACAATATTATCTATATAAGTTTACTTATTATATCAATGGTTACAGAGTTCTTTCTCTACCAACAGTGATATTACTATATTAATATTGACAACGTCAAATATGTTGATATTTTTTTTCATTTCAGGAAAACTATGTAAATTTCGACCTGGACACTGGCCTCCTAAAATCAATCACCTTATCCAATGTAACAATTGGCGTAAAGCAACAATTGATGTATTACAAAAGCAATCGAGAAACTTCTAACGCTTATATATTTCGACCGGACTCCGACGAAAGAGACGCTATTGAATTTGGTCCAGTGGAAAACATAGTTTTAAGCAAGAGTGGAAATGTTGTTAGAGAAGTAATGCAAGTATGGAAAGATTGGGCCACCCAAATTATTCGTATATATCCCGAGGAAGACTATATTGAGTTTGACTGGTTGGTTGGACCCTTAGATGGGTGAGTATAAATATGGTTAGCATCTTAATAAATCCGAATGAATAGAAAATTTAAATTTCCTCAGTGGTGTAGAAATTATTTCAAGATACACAACGGACCTGGATAATCCTCATGATGATTTTTACACTGACTCTAGTGGAAGGGAAATGATATACCGCAAAAAGAACTATCGGCCTACTTACAACTACACCGATGAGGAACCGCAATCTGGAAACTACTATCCAGTTACTTCCAAGATGTTAGTTAAAAACGATGATAAGGAATTTGCTGTATTAACTGACAGAGCTCAGGGCGGAAGCAGCCTTTCACCAGGAGAAGTTGAACTAATGGTATAGTATTTTTTTAGCAAACCATTAAACAAAGAAATGATCTCAAAGTAGGCATTTTTTAAATACTTTTACACATTCCCTTCTTTTGGAAAAATGAAATTTCAAAGAAGAAACCCGTGGAGAAAAAAATAAGTATAAGTTGATACATATTATTAACAAAAATTCGTATAAATAGTTACGAGCATATACAGGATGTTCCTCAGCCCCATATTTCCCAATAGGCTGAGAAGGCTGCAGTCTAGGGCAGCAGATTTTAAGGGGCGGCAAAATTATATTTCTATAATGCACGACACACTAAAGAAACAGAAAAAAGAAAATTTTATTTTATTTTAAATTAAATAATACAAGTGAAAGTACGTCCGAGGATAATGCCATGCCCGGGACCAGTCGGACAGCCACGCGCAGTAAGTTAAACGGAAATTGAAAGCGCAGTAAATTGACAGCTCTTTACGGTGACGGGCGTATTATCTGTCATTGGGTTATTCAGTAGACCAAATGGTCTTCGAAAAAGTTGGAAATAAATAGGAAGTTGAATTTTCGTACATAGTTTTGTTGACAAAAGGATAAAAGGAAGGTTGATAAAAGGAAAATAGAATGACTGAGTTTGTCATTTAAATTGAGTTAAAAATGTTTTTCTATTTATTGATTTCTAGTAATGCAATAAAATAGTTGAATTTTGTAGAATTTGGAAAGAAAACTGACTAAAAAACAAATAAACAAACATAAAGGGTAAATTGTACAAGTTAAAATAGCTTAAAAGACCTTAAAGGGTTTAAAATTATGATGGTTAAAAATGGAAAAATTATTACATTGGTTGATTGAATATATGTTTTCTTCAAAAAGGTGTTGTTTCTTAGGGGACTATCATTCAGTTTAAATTCGTAGAATTTCTGTGAAATGTTTACGATGTAGTCCGCTATTGGTACTATGTCGGGGCAAGGGTTGTGTAAGTTTTTGATGGAGATATATCTATTGGAGTCCGTGATGAGGCGTAGCTATTTGTTTTCTAATACCTTTAGTTTTCTTATGTTCGTGGCCGATGAGCTCCATCACACTGGCGCCGCGTACGTAAGGCCTCAGTATACAAAACAATAAACCAATAGATTTCAAAAAACCTGCTTTGCAAATTTAATCAAAAACGTCATTTTTGACCTTACAATATTTGATTTTACTCCCAATAAACAATTTGTTCGCTAATGATCGTATATTTTTTAAACAATTTAATTTGTAATAAATCATCAGGGTGGAGGAGGGGGAAACGGATTATTCCTAATCGGAGGGTAAAACCTTCATTGAGGATCTTCAGAGTGATGTACGATTTATTTTATTGATCATTAATACTTTAATTTAAAATATTCACACCTCAACATTTTCAGTGGCATTTTATGATATTAGTTTTTGACGGAACTGACATTCTTAGAAAACACAAACCTACTCTACTATTTATATTTGTTCTATTTGAACATATTATATATAAAAGCATTGGACATTGTATATGTAATTCATTTTCTAGCACATAGCTAGGAAAAGTAGTTGTTTTAATAGATTCTACAAGATTTTACGCATTTTAAAGCGTATCATCTTCTGGATAACTGTATGCCTAATTTTCAGTTTTTTTCTTAAATAATTTTGTAAAGTCGTGGTAAGGTAATAGTAAGATAATACTGTAAGGTAATAGAGGAAAGAACAGGTCCTAAAGTGCCCGCGAAATATAATAGCTTTTATTATTTCTTACAGCTACACAGAGCAATTATAGACAATCTCAACGAAATCGAATTTGATCAACCACTTGTAGTTAGGGGGACACATTACGTGACAGCTGGAATATCTTCACAGGGAATAGGTAATATTTTGATTCTTACTTATTTTAAAAATATCATAAACAAAGGTTTCTCGGAAAACATACTAAGATTATTTAACACCTTTGGGAAGTAAAATTTGATAGTCACCCTATATCATATCATAAATTTAAATTCTACGAATAATTCTGGATATTTTTGGTCCTTATATTATTCTATATCAAAAATTTATGTTTCTTTAAAAAAATTCTGCGAGTTTTTTTTTATTATCAATGTATATTTTTTTCAAATCTATATTTATTTATTAAATTGTATGTATTTTTACTATTACCAAAATTTATTACTATTACGCACTAAATTTCATTTTACTCTTACAAAATTTTAAAAAAGTCATCTAGATTTTACAATTTCTATCAAAAATTTTCTATTTTACCTTATTTTGGTGGTCATACCGTCAAGTTTTATCTGTCATTAAAAAAAGACAAAAGACTATCTATAGGTAATATTTTTTCATTTATTGAAAAATAAATATGTGCGTTTTTTCAACAAAAAGAAGATAATTTCAAAAACTATATAAAGCAAACGCTGTCACAAAAAATATTACATTTGGACACAGGACACAAGGAACAAAAAATATCCAGAAAAGTTGATACATTCAATTACTGAAGTAATTTGAGTCTAAAATCACTTTC
The DNA here is from genome assembly GCA_964058915.1 of Tetropium fuscum. NCBI lineage: Eukaryota > Metazoa > Arthropoda > Insecta > Coleoptera > Cerambycidae > Tetropium > Tetropium fuscum. The sequence continues at coordinate 68,787 of CAXKVY010002401.1, forward strand.
TGTAGTTCCGATTTTGAAATATTATTATTTTTTTTAGGGTATATAGAAATTGAAACAATCGACATAAAATTTTCATGCCGATTATCTCCAAAGTAAATATAAGCATGCTATACGGTTGGTATCTAGAGTATACTGACCTGAGTAATCTAGATTTTGAAAATTATATAGAGTGATTCGTCCAAAATTGCAATGTAACCGGAAATAGCATATATTTCCGGTTAAACCGAAATTGATAGAACAACCAAAATGTGTAACTTAATAACTAATACAACTTCCCTAAATTAGATATATCTTTCTCATGCACATTTAAATAATATCGTGTCTTATATTAGTTGTATATAATAATTATTTGAAGGTGGAAGAACAATGGCAGCTGTGGAACATGATATCGCCCAAAGGAAACTGCTTCAACCATGGGTATTTTTTACTACCGACGATATTCCTGTAAAGGAGCAATCATTTTTGAACAAGGAATTGCCACCCAACGTTCATCTTCTGACCTTGGAAAATTGGAATATAACTGAAGATACTGTTCTGATTAGGTTGGAGCATATTTTTGAAAAAGATGAGGATCCTGAATTGTCCAAAGAAGTCACAGTAGATGTTTCGGTAATACAATAAATACTACTTTTATTACCACAAGCTATAAATTACCAGACATACTTTTTGTGATATTAACAGTTGTGTCTTCAATTTTTACCTTAGTTATGACGAAATTAAGTTGAACAAGGAGGCTATTTTACCTCCACATAATTAAATCTATTTTATGTAAAGGGTTTTTAACTTTTGAATTAATTATGTATTTGACGTCAAAATTTTCAAAATCTGAAAAACAAATTATTTACTTCTCACTGAGGCAATTAAATTAAATGTTTGTTGCAGGATCTGTTCAAACAACTTACAATCGTATCTCTGAAAGAATACACATTGGCCGCAAACATACCTTTAGAAGAGAGTTCTCGACTGACTTGGCCACAGCTCAATGAAACAGAGAGTGAATCCAGTCCACTAAACAAGAAGTATCGCCTAACCCGAGCAGATACCGATTTGGAGATCACTCTGGCTCCTATGCAAATAAGAACCTTCATTGCCACAATCAAACACAATGATTAGTAGTAATATATAAGTCTTCTGTAGGTTTGCTTCCAAAGTTTACTGCCTAAACTTAAATGTGAAAATTGTTACTAAAAGTGAAATGTCTTTATATCTAAATATTTCATTTGATATATTTTATGTACCTTATCTTATTCTACATATTCTGTATATATATATATATATATAGTATATCTGTAGTCATTTTCCTGAAAATTTCACACTTACGTAGCCAATCAGATGTTTTATATTTGTTTCCTTAAGAAACAAATAATATAAAATAAAAATCTAAAAAAATAAAAATCGCGTTTTTACTATCAGCTAATTTGATTCAAATAACCACCTTTATATATTGAACATTTAAAATGAATTACAATAAAGTATTTTACTAAATTTTACAGTAAAACTTAATCTCATTTTTACTTACTTGGTAGTTACGGACACCCTGTATATATATATATATATATATATATATATATATATATATATATATATATATATATATATATATATATATATATATATATATATATATATATATATATATATATATATATATATATATATATATATACACTCCCCGGCACAAAATTCCGTCACCCTAAAATTTTGCCCAATTTTGATGTTTTATAACTTTTTTATTTTTCATCTGATTTTCATAAATTTTTTACCAGTCTGTAGATCAGTTCATTGTGTGTCTTTCTAATTATTGTAATAAGTCATATTTTTTGTCCAGGCAATATTATACAGGGGTAAATCAAAGTGTTGTTTTTTGTCGTAAACTCAAAACACCCTGTGGAAAAATTGAGGCGAATAATTTTGTTTACAAACTGTTTGCTGCCATCTTAGACGTATTGTAAATATTTTGTTTTTTGATTCATCCCATTATCTCATTTCTTCTGCGAGCAGCAAAATTTTAAATGAAACGCTGATTTCAAGCTTATTTTTATTAACAAAAACATCCACTAGGTATATCACAAAATTAATTAACAAAGACAAATTTTAATAACGTGTATGTCCTCCTCTCGCAGCAATGACAGCTTGCATTCTTCGTGGCATCGAATTAATAAGATTACTTATTCTGTCTTGAGGAATAGCCTGATATTCTTCTGTCAGCGCCAGCCGTAAGTCTTGCAAGGTTAGTGGTTGCACAGGACGGCGACGGAGTGCTCTTTTAAGAACATCCCAAAGATGTTCGATTGGGTTGAGATCCGGGCTACATGCGGGCCAGTCCAATCTTGGAAGTCCAACCTCATCCAGATATTCGCTCACTACCCGTGCAACGTGAGGTCTAGCATTATCATGCATTAATGTAAATTGGTTCCCAATGAAAGGAGCAAATGGAACAATTTCTTGGAGGATTTCCTCAATGTAACGGTGGGCGGTTAGTGCTCCATTTTCAACAAATACAAGGTCAGTACGTGCATCGGTAGAAATACCCGCCCAAACCATGACTGAACCACCGTAATATTGCAGTCGCTCAGATATAGTGCAGTCTGCGTATCTTTCATTTCTACGTCTGTATACCCGTTCACGACCATCCGGCGACCTTAAACAAACCCTGGATTCATCTGTGAATAGTACGTTTCCCCACTGTTCTACAGTCCAATCAGCATGCGCTCTTGCAAATCTCAGTCGGTGTTGTCGATGCCGAGGAAGCAATTTTGGACATACTGCTGGCCTTCGTGAATGCAATCCTGCTTCTAACAATCTTCTACGTATCGTTCTTTCACTTACACTTACTCGACGTACCATTTGCAAGTCATTTTTTAGATACACAGCAGTAGCTCTTCGATCTCTTAAAGAACTCATAATGACAAAGTGATCATCAGCTTGAGTGGTCATTCTCCTTCTGCCAGAGCCTTGCCGCCTAATAAAGTTTCCCGTCTGTAGATACCTATTCCAAACATCACAAACTGTAGACCGCGCAATTCCCAGAGTACGGGAGACATAACTCTTATTGCGGCCATCCTCTATTAAGGCAACAATTCTACCTACGTCTGCTGTAGTTACCATGATGACAACACACTAAATTAACTGTACCGTCAAATATTCTGTCACAATAACCGCGTATTTAGCCAACGTCGATGTTTTTTAATTAAAAATGATAAAATTAACAGCGTTTCATTTAAAATTTTGCTGCTCGCAGAAGAAATGAGATAATGGGATGAATCAAAAAACAAAATGTTTACAATACGTCTAAGATGGCAGCAAACAGTTTGTAAACAAAATTATTCGCCTCAATTTTTCCACAGGGTGTTTTGAGTTTACGACAAAAAACAACACTTTGATTTACCCCTGTATAATATTGCCTGGACGAAAAATATGACTTATTACAATAATTAAAAAGACACACAATGAACTGATCCACAGACTGGTAAAAAATTTATGAAAATCAGATGAAAAATAAAAAAGTTATAAAACATCAAAATTGGGCAAAATTTTAGGGTGACGGAATTTTGTGCCGGGGAGTATATATATATATATATATATATATATATATATATATATATATATATATATATATATATATATATATATATATTGTGAGAACACTGTTTGGGAGATCCTAAATGATTATTCGATTTATCGATTCATCATTCATCTCGGGGTTTTGCATGAAATCCTAATTTTTTGCATTAAATCCTTTTTCTTGAAAGGTATTTAGAACAACATATTTTCTACAAATATATTTCGTTACGTCACAATAATAAATTATAATTGTGTACAATGTGACACTCATTCTACTGCCGATAAGTAAGTCAAACTGGATCATACTGTATATAAAATATAAAAACAAAACAAATAATTAAGCAAAAAAGTCATAAACAAAGCTATATTTCGAAATTATTTTTTAATTGCTGAAACATCGAAATGTTCTATCCAAAACTTATTATTTTCAAATATTAAATTTTTAAATAAATAGAGTGCTTGGAAATATATAACATATATACTTAATCTATAAATTATTAAAAAATTAAATACCTTCATATTTGTAATATCTTATCTCTATCCTCACAGGTAATGGGTAGCAAATAATATAATTCGCAATTTTAACAAATCAGTAAATAACTTTTAAATACTTGGTAACAAGTACGCATCTATAAGTTCCACAAAAACAAGGTACCTACATTATGAGAATAAGCATATAAAGGACCCCGCAAGAAATATACGTAAAAACGGTTTCCGTGAAATTCCCTAAAATATTTGTGGATTGTAGATCTAGTCCTACGAATTTAATTGCCCATTAGCAAAACCCAGCTTCCAGATTTACTTTCGGATTTACGGTCATTCAAAGTTTTAGATCGTACATGGCTGCAGCCTTAATATTTTCAAAAAATATTTTATAGTTCGAGAAAAAAAATTATAATGAGGGAACTTTTACTAAATATTGCTTTGCACGTAAAAATATGTATTTGCTGCGGGGTTCTTTATAAATATTCAAGACATGAGGCATATCTGTCTGTAGGCGTCTGCCAAATTTCTAATATTCAGGATGACAGCATACACAACAGCAATAAAAACTCATATTAAAATGTCAAGAACGTATCGAAGTATCGACATATTCGTTATATTCTTATCAATAATCTACTATATTGGAAACGTTAATCTCATTCGGTGTCATGTTCCTGTTATAGTATAAATTGAAATTGTCTTACAATAAAAATTACTGGTCCTTCTAAGTAGTTACTTGTATGCAGAGTATTTTTAAATGAATATATTAAATTAAAGCATCCTTTGGCATAATACCTATCGATTTAAATGAAAGGGCAACCTAAATTCTGCCCTCCAACACCATCTTCCTTAATTCTCGTCTTTTAATTTTCCCTGATGGTGTCATGGGTATACTGTTCACAAACTTAACACCACCTCTGAGCCTTTGCTTTTCGTGAACCTTTTTTTCTATATACATCTCTATGTCTTTACCGGTTACGTCTTTCGCGCGTTCCTCTAACACTATAACTGCCATAGGATGGTCACCGTCCTCTTCGTGGGGTTTCCCTATTACAACAGCCTGTTTAACAGCCGGGTGGTGGGACAGCTCTAATTCCAGGATTGCTGGGGGTATGTGCCAGCCTCTGTATTTCAGCATTTCTTTCAGACGATCAACTACATAGAAATAACAGTTTTCATCGTACTTCACTATGTCTCCCGTTCTAAACCAGCCGTCTTGGTCATAACGATTAGAATAATCTCGATTGTAGTAGCCGTTCATAATTGTTTTGCTTTTTACGCAGAGCTCCCCAGCCTCGTTTGGGCCCAGGATCTTTCCAGTTTCTGGATCGACCACCTGAAATATATAAACAAGATCACTTGATTGAGGAGATTGTTAATATATTTTTTTTCCAAAACACAAGTTACAAGTTACCAAGGTCCAAGATACTTCCCCTCTAAAATTGGGGGGAAAAAATTTTTTATTTATTTTCTTCACTTAGGAAGAATTTAGAAGAATGCAATTTGACGGACAACTTGTACTGAGTTTGTGACAATTTTTACCCTTACCTTTACCAATTTAACCCTGAGATATTCTTACAAGGGGGTAAAAAAACCAAGTCCTATAATATTTTTCTTCAGAACTTTTTAACGCGTCGACATTTCTTTATCTAAATTTGTTGTGCAAATATTGCTTGAATCTGCAACTTTTTTGTCTCTTGAGTTTTCCTCGACTAATTGCTTGTTTGCTCACAAAAAAAATAAAATTATACTCGCATGGCCTTTCAAATTAATTCACCGGGGGGTTATTATTCGGTGAAATAGTCAAGTAAGCTGTTGTCAAAGAAAGTCATTATGAGGAGTATTGTCGATGTTCTTGTTTTCTCTAATCTATAGAGTTACTATATTGGACTTTAATATAAGAATGCCAATTTTATTTAGTTGAATGAAACTATAAATTAACTATAAATTACATATTAAATAAGTGTATAATTGTAACAAACAACATTAACAAACTAATAACAATGGTATCAAAATATCAATCACAAAAATCATAATAAATGTTGAAATTGGCCACCATCCCCAAAAACGCACGACTCTACTCTTCATATCATTTCCGTATTCTTTGAAATAATCCGGAATAGTTTCGCATAATGCTACAATGCGATCTCTTAAATTCTCTATATTTTCAACTGGAGTTGAATAAACTTGACTTTTTCACCGAATAACAACCCCTTGGTGATTTTATTTGAAAGAAAATAAAGAAATATCGACGCGTTAAAAAGTTCTGAAGAAAAATATTATAGGGGTTGCTTTCTTTTACCCCCTTGTAAAAGAGGGATTATAAGAGGCAAAAAAAAGCTTTTGCTATTATTTAAGACAGTTTTAAGTTAGTACTCAATACATTTAAATTTATAGTATAGTAAGTATAGTATAGTATAGTATAACATATCCATGTTATACCTCCTCATATATTTACATAGATATATAAATTTCTACGAGACAGTTATGGCATTATGAAAAGTGACATGCAAAATCTGGTCCCTTGATTATCTTCTGAAATAAGTGAAATATCTACATTCATTGAACTCATTAATGTGGTACAGATAAAGCAGATAAAATTATAAACAATAGACTTTTTACGATACCTATTTTCTATCTTTTGATAAAAAAATATTGTAAATACAATTTAGTTTCGATGTGTATCTCAGATATATTACGATGCAGTCAAATAACAAAATACAATAATTGCGGTTAGAATGGTTTCGCGGAAGTATGGATTTTCCTTAGTAGGTTGATACCTTGATCTTTTGATCTTCTAAGATGCGTATCATATAAATATGTATTAACATAATACATGAAACCTATAGCAGATAGATATAACTAGGTGTTTAAAAAATTTAAGAGGACTCTTTTTATTGCCAATGAATAGTTGCAAGGGTTCAGTTGCAGCATTTGTGGGTGTTCCGGATAATATAGTTTGGTTGAAAAATATTTGCTAGTTTACGAGAAATGACATTTTTTTAAAGGAACTGTTTATGTCTAAAAATATTTTTTTATCAAAACGGTTATTTAAGATATGTCACCCGAAAATTTGAGGTTTTCTAAAGGTGCCTAAAAAAATTTAATCTCGAAATGTTTTAATATTTAAATGAAGTATATTTAAAAATCCCGAGAATTCCACGGCCAAACCAAAAATGTATAAAACTACACTCTTCGTTTAAAAGTATTTCTGGTTGCTCAGTAAAACGGGTGTTCGATATATTCAGCAAGAATATCATGTCGTATTTTGATATTTTTTTTAGAAACCCGATTATCGGTCGAGGAAATGTACCTATGGTATTTGATATCCTTATCCTCTTTATTGGTTTATTCGGGACTGTTCTTACAATTGTACAACTAACTCATTCTTGGTATTATCTGTATTTTCTATAAATTTGATATTATCTGTATTTTCAGTTTTATCAACAGAATTCGTGATCTTCTACTCCAAAAACCCGGAGATTTAAATTTTTAGTCGATTCGGATTATAAAAAAATTGAAAAAATTCGTCAGCCATCTTGGGATCGCCATCTGAATATTTGTTTTGATAAAAAAATTCCTAGACACCTATTTAGTAGAATCTAACTAGAAATTGCATTAAAAGATCCGCCATCATGAATATTTCTTCTGGCAAAAATACCGCGAAATTTTCGCAACATTTTCGTTTTTTTTACTATATCTCCTATACTGTGCCTTTCTTCATAAAACATGTTATTGCGTTTTTAAAGTAGATTAAATTTGCTACAATTTGAGACCAGAACCAGCTCTGTATGCATAATAGTTAACAAGATACAGCCCTCCAAAAATTATCAGTTTTTTCCAAAACGTGAAACCCCACAAGAAAGGCTATTAATAATATATTTACAAAGTAATTAATTCAATATTTTTATTTATTGATATATTATGTATATGCATATTTACAAGAGATACTGTTGGGTTGGAATAGTTTGGTGGTTTTTCGAGTGCTATTATATTTTGCATTGTATATTTAATTAAGACTATACCTACCCCCAAAATAATCCTTTGTTTTAGCTTAGAAAATAAAAGTTTTGCAAATAAATAAACTGGCTTTACTGTACTTTATAGACAAAAAACTAATTTAAATAATCGACGTCATATTGGCATCAAAACTAGGTCTGTATTAAGTAATATTTTGGTCATATATTTATTAGTTCTGACGTCCATTTGGCTGTGACTTAGTCTCGTCAATAAGACGTCATTTTGGACAAGAAAAGGAGTCATTTAGGCCAATACCATGCTATCTTTAAGACGTCATTAAGGTGTCTCGTACTACCTGGGATCTCAAAATATATTGCAGAAAATAATAAAATGACCAAACATCCAAGTAAGAGATAATAATAAATAGGTAACCAGAATCTATAAATGTAGCTACTAAAAAATAATTGAAAGAGCAAACAATTGCCAGATAAACTGTCGCCCTAATTAAATTTTTAAAACAAATAGCAAAAATACCAGTCATTGTCAAAGTCAGACAGAATTTGGAATTAGTTATACGCATTAGTTGCGATATGTTTTAACATTGACTAACTAATAAAGGGAAGAAATATATTTTCACTGCTCCCACAGTTATTATTTTAGAAAATGATACACTAGCGCCTCTGGTGAATATTTCTGGAAGAATATTTAGCCAGAATCTTATCCTATATATTTAAATTTACGAATTTTATGTGATGCTAGCGCCAAAAAAATGGTAGCAGAAATCGCCATCTAAAATAATCTACATTTACTTACTTTATACAAAACTCCTCGTACTGGATGCCCCACCGTGTCAGGATTCTTTTTGTAATACTCCCTATGGATCTTATTGTGAATTTGGAATGCCGCCAATATCCCCACTTCAGTTTGGGCATAGGTGGGAATGATATCGGTATCAGGGATTATTTCTTGTAGGGCGAAAACGTATTTTTTGGACAACGCTGCTCCACCGGTGGATAGGCGAACTAAAGAGCTAGTGTCCACGTCTTTTGGCTTTCCACATTTTACCAGCTCCGTCACTTGAAATGGCGTTAAGAATACTGACGAAACCTACAATGTAATATTTACATTGCAATAGGATTCAAGATTTGATTCAAGATCAAGATTCAATATTGATTTTCAGATAGTAAACACGTAGAAATACATATCCCAGTATTGATAATAACAATTATACAGATAAATATGTAAGCAAAGGCATAAAAATACTGGAAACGGACTATCTTGCGTGCAAAACCAAAGCCATTATAAGACTAGGTTTCTTATGGTTTAAAAACCTTCCCAGACATAGACCTAAAAACTCTCGTCAGGCATACATACCGAATAGGAATACATATCCATTGACAAACTTGATAACATTCGGTATACTTACTCTGTATTTCTCAATTAAGTACCAAAATTCCTTAGCATCAAAATTACTGTAGAGTAACCTACATATTCCAGTCACTGCAGATATAAATAATCCAATGGACCCTGAGGACCAATATAGAGAGCCATAATTAAGAAAACTGAACGATCCTTCCCTCTTGGATAGCTCAAATTTCATCCTTTCCGTGTCTAAGTGATTATTCTTCGCTCGCGGTAGCAATGGGGAATGGTAGTAGAAGTAGTTGTGATTCAAGCAAATTCCTTTAGGAAATCCAGAAGTTCCACTACTAAAAATAATCACTGCAGTATCCTGAGCATCATCTACAATAACTGGTTTAAATTCCCCTTCGCCTTGTTGAGGTTCTAAAAATTCACTAAAATCTGTGAACGTCGAAGATGACCCGAATACGACGATTTCCGTATCCAACTCTGCGTTTTTCAGTGCAGCTCTGATGTCCCCCAAAGACTCTGGTATAGTAAATACAATTTTAGGCTTTACTTGATCAATCAGTTGGGTAATTTCGAAAAAAGATAAGCTAGGATCTAAGGAGCATGGTATTGCTCCAATGAGGAATGATGCTATGATTGGCACACATGCATCTATATGGTTATTGGAACATCCTGTTATAATGTCCCCCTTCTGTATTCCTCGGTTCTTGAGTACTATGGCTGTCCGTATACTACGTCGTACTAGAGAGTCGAAAGTTTCTGTCTTGCCAGTAACACCATCAATCTGAAAAATTGTTAATTATAAATACACTGGGAGAAAATAATGAATAGAGATAATAGTAAAGCAAGAAAATGGAGTTAATACTGGGGGAATATAAGAAGATTCTAAGTAAGTAATAGTTAGTATAGGTATAGTATCCAGGGTGTCTCACGGTCGATAGTACCTTAGACGTTTCCTGAAACTTGGACATTGGATTATTTTGAAAATTTGGCCACTTAAATAATTACTCCTGATATATCGATGTAAAATATTTGTAGCAATACAGCGTTGCCGCTTATATCAAACAGTAGCAACATCTTCGATATTTCAAATAAGACACCCTGTATATGATTGGATTTTTGGATTCTACGTCAATTTTTTAGGTGAAAGTTTACCTAAGGTTTCCTGTTCTTAAAGTTAACCGTTTTTGATATATTTAATTTTAAAAAAATTAAAAAGCACTGCCTAATTCAAAAAGATGTGTATGTTGCAATAAAAAATATAGAGCGATAAAATTTATAGGGAACATAACTAAAAGTCTAAGCTACCCTGCCATAATTTTAAAATTAGTTAATTTCATACAAGGTGGTAGAAATTTAATACCAAATTTAATCAACTTTAAACCATCTTAACTTATTTTTTCAAAAGTAACACCCTGCATATTTTTGACTAGCCTGATGATAATTTTGTTCTTTTTCGAATGGTATAATGGTTCCCTATACCTATCTCTTCTGGTTTTTACGGTATTTACTGTCTTCCGTGCAGTCGACGGATATCGCATAATTTCTTGCGAGGATGGCTGTGAAACTTCAAAACAAGCACCTAATCTGTCACCAATTTATTGTTGTCAACTTAACACAAACAGTGAATGTTTATTTGAGTATTATTTATTGTTAAAAAGGGAAAAAGTTAACATTTATTCAAATGCTGACACATTCTAAATTTATTATTTATTCATGTGTCACAAGTTAATAAATACAACTTGCAGAGTACCTAATGAGAGATGGACTTATTGCCTAACAATCAGTAGGGATACATTAAAAATAATTTTAATAAGATCACAGAGTTGAACTACATACTTAATAAAAATAATAATTATTTTCAGAAATCTAATTAATTTGGATTTTGGATAAAACTGTAGGCTTACGCATGCATGGCTATAAACTACTTTTGCTAACCATTTTATTTCAAAATGCTCCTAAAACCATTTTTTAAATAATTCATCAAATTCTTGGTACTGGAATATTTCATTTTATTTGCTGTATTATTTGTATTTTTCTATATTACATTAGGTTACATTAATTCTTATTTAATCTAATATCGTATTTCTATTGGTAGCAGCAAAAACAAATATCCGTAAGGCGTAAGGAGTGTCGTCGTCGATTGCGGATGGTGATCTCAGTGGCGCATATGCTTTCCTAGAAGTTGGGTATAGCAAGTACCTTACGTCAATTAGTATTAAAGAGGGAGTCAGTCATTGTTTTACTCTGTTGCTGCAATAGTAAACATCCAGTGAAGTTTTAAATCAGTATTATAAATCAATATATTCAAAAGAAAAATGACACTGATGGATCTCTTTTTGTCGATAGGAGCCGCGCCGAGGCTAGTGTGTAAGGTTTCAAAAAAAGATAAGAAAAATAGGTAAAAATGGTTAAGGAAATGTAGATGCCCAAGCTTCGGTTAAATTGTGGCGTAAAAAGTCCAAAGCAGTTTAGCAGTTAAGCGATGGTATAACATGTTATCTACGGGATGGTGACTGATCATAAACATATTTTCTTGGATAACCTTTCAGGGTATCCAAGTACTCTTCTTCTGAGTAATAATTGTTGATATTTATAGTCATGAAAATTTCAGTCAAAGCAAAGACGAGTAGCTTATTTTATCATTAATAGTTTAAAAACTGAATCAATGACAATGACCCATGACATCAATGATGTCATGATACATCACTTGTTAAATTGCCTCCAAATGTAGGTATGCGGACCCATAATCACTCCTAATCGATCAACAACCCAAGAATATATGATAATCGAATTGGTAATGCGTCAGTATTTTATATTAAACGCCCCCTGTGATACCCCACTACTATGTTTGCCATAATTTTAAAACCGGAAGAGATATCAACCTCCGTTTCCTAATTTATTTTCCTTCATTAATGACCTATTAAACACATCAGTAAAAAGCTATAAGATTGCATTTGTTTTTTTGGGAAAACAAGTCGAATCTGACATTTCTTTGAATAGCGCCCCATATCGTTGGACACACAAATTATATTTAAATTGTTTATGAAAATAATAAATCGGTTTAAATAGCCCTTTATGAACCATATCTTTTGTTAAATTCGAATAAGGCAAACGTTCAAGTTACAGCTTTTTAAAAATTCCATATAATTATCTTTCGAACTGCCGTTGCCGTGGTAATTAGACAAAAAATACTTAAACAAAATTTGTAGAGGATGGAACGGAGATTCCAAAAGGTGTATTTTATACACTTGACATCCATTGTATCGAAGATATTTATAAATATTGACGATTTACTGAAACACCATGGTAAATTCACCATCAAGCGACGAAGGTACGAACTCAAAAAAATATTTATAAACGATTTATTTTTAGTCATATTTGTAGATAGCTGTAGGGCTGAGATATTGCGGATATATATATATATATATATATATATATATATATATATATATATATATATATATATATATATATATATATATATATATATATATATATATATATATATATATATATATATATACATACATAATATATATATATATATATATATATATATATATATATATATATATATATATATATATATATATATATATATATATATATATATATATATATATATTATGTATGTATATATATATATATATATATATATATATATATATATATATATATATATATATATATATATATATATATATATATATATATATATATATTTGGGTTTGTAGCAATTCATATTACAACGCAAATAGTGTCAAATGAAACACACCAGTCGCATATCTGGACATACACATGGAAACGAATTTATATGTACATATAAAGTACACAATTCTAACACATCAATACACAAAACATGAATCTAATATTTTCACTACAAAAATTGATCAGGGCTACCACCTACCACAGAGCACGTTGCCAATAAATTACAAAAATTGGCCACTCACCTGTGCTACCTTCTGGCCGTGTTTCTTCATATAGTCAAGGAACACATTCCCAATCCCTCCTAACGCGTTGCCATCGAAATCTATTTGTTCGGTTTTTATAATATTGTCTTCTATTGAAAACATGATTCCGTCACATCCGAAAACAATGTAGGCAGTTTTATAAATTCGCAACACACTCCACTACCTAAAGCTAATTATTCCGAGTGAATTTTTAAATATGTCTACCTTTTCTTACTTGACCTTGTGTAACTATTATCAACAATTACATAAGTTGGTCTAACGTTTAAAAATCTAACGTGAATTAAAGTGAAAACAACAGTTTAACCCGATTTATTTACTTAATGAGCTTTAATAATAGCGCAGCGTACCTACTATGGAATCAGCTACCCACACACTAGCAACATTTTAAATTGTAGATAACTGGAAAGTAAATAAGTACTAGATATAGATTTAATTCTTTCCTTTTGGATATTGTATAAATATGTATATATATTTTTGTAATGAGAATATACCCTGTGGAGCTGTAAATTATCTGGACGTTTGAACTATAAATGCGAATAAGACGCTATAGAAAAAAATTTGCATTTGTAAATTATGACGTAGGTACTTACAGTAGATAACGTAAGATCTAAATTATGCCATATCATTGTATAAAATTTATCGTAGTCGAGTTTGTATATACCTACCATTAATAGATTAAACGGAAAACGGAATACATAAAAGATAACGTTCAAAAGGTCAATGAGTTGACATTTTAATTGTTAATTGTATACGAATTATTCCTCTGTAATTTTGACTCGTTGAGATACTGATATTGGGTAGGTAAGTCCTACCTATATACATTGTAAAATACTGAAAATTACAGATGATTATTATTATTACCCAGGTAACAGAAGGCCGTTATAATGACGTCGGTTTTTGGTCACATTTCTGACGTAGGTGACCAACATTATGACGTACGTATTATGACGTATTATGACGAGAATATGTCAGGCGTACCTACCTTAATTTGATGTTATATTGTCACAGTCTGAAGACGTGCCTTAAATGACGTAAGATGACATCATTGTTCTGACCCATATAAAACCTACAATATAATGGAAACCTAAATGGAGAATCTTGTAAGTGTTTTCTAGGATATGCAACCAGGATATCAGGTAACTGTAGTTACTTGTTTAACCACATGAAGCGCTGTAGATGGATATGTCATGTGAAATGTCAAATTCGTCGGGTGTTGCGGGTAAAAAGACTTGTTCTAGTCTTCTAGTTCTAGTCTAGTATTTTTACCTGATTTGTTGCAGCGTTCACCTCCTTTTCGTGTTTAATTTGACAGAAGTAAAATGTTAAGTCTGCCCTGAAATATATCTACGCGTAATTCCTGAGTTGTGCAGTAATATAAATTGACCAGTCGAATTTGTGTTTTCTTTGAAATTTATACAGACCGCGGAAAATGAATACAAAACTTAAACAGTCGCCATAAACTCGCGTCTTCACTTCGGCCCCTGTTTTGTTTTACCAACACGTAATTTAGTTCTCTGTGTTTGTGTTTTGTCCCGTTGGTAAGTTACATATCTCTAAGGTAGGAGATTAACCTTGACAACCATAACAATCAACAACAACTTCAACAGTTTATCGGTAATGGTATCAGAAAATAAGCAGTGCGCCGCTTGTAGGCCCATGTGGTTCCGTGACGTTGGTGCCAACATTTCCAGAATATCGGTAAAACAGAGGCGCATAATTTATAAAACTGTGGCATCAAACTGCCAGACAGTATGGCGGTATCAGCCACTGATCTGTAATATAACTGGATATATAGCATAGACAATCTCAGTCGTACCTTCAGCTGTGCGCTAAAGGGCCGTGTTGTTCCGTATCTTCCGTATGTTCGCGGTGCCAAAGTTCCAGATTGTCGGTAAAATAGGGGGGCGTAATCTAACGTTAAAGCACCTTTTTGTAGACTTTAACGTCAGTAAAATGAGTAGAGTAAGGTGACTTTAAGTAAAACCTAATCTAAAGTTTTGATAACCATTTGTACAAAATCATCACAATCGTCATTTTCGGTAAATGAAATAAATCGTGAATATTTATTGATCAAAGCTCTACCTTACCGATCTCGAATCCAGAATTATTGTGGGCGCATTTTTCCAGTTGGGTTGCGCCTCTTTATAATTCCTCACTCAATGCGTCTCTGTTTAACATCTGGTCTCAGCACAGCTTAGGTATACAAACTCTGTGTATATAAGCTGTGGTCTCAGTTTAACGTAACCACAGAACAGTGTAGGTAACAATGTAACAGAACATAAGTTCCTACTTATGTGCTTATACTGTGGTTTATTAACAGTTGATTGAAAATTGAAAGATGTCCTTCGATCAACGGTTTAACCACAGAAAAAGTGGATTAACCTTAAAAGTCCATATTTTTCATCTCAGCAGGCAACCAAAATCTAATTGTGATCTCAGGTTATCTATGATCTCAGGGTTTAACGCACAGAACAAAGTACGATAGCTGTGGAAATGTTACCAACTCGTATCAAAAATAGCTATAAATATATTAACTGACATCACTGTAAAATTGAGTTTCAAATTTCTATTTTTCCTAGTAATATTAATAACGTTTGTTATAAAATATCCTTTACTTTGTGTTGTAATAACTTGTACCTGCAAGTTTTATAATATAAAACATCCGTTTAGGTATATCAGGAGAACCAATTTCTAATATAACATTAATTGGTAGGTAAGTAGTTCAGTAAACTCACTAAGCCTTTATTTAAATTTCATTTTGACAAAATCAACATCAAAATTTTAGTAAGTTACAGATTTAAATTCGCCGCATTAATATTACCTATCCATCCATATTCCATCCCCAAATGCGCCTGCGTATCCTACGTCATGTTTATGACAAGAAATGAATGACATCAGGTGTTTAATTATTAATTGTAAATTTATAAATCTCTTGTAAAAAGTAATTTTAACTAATCTCGTGTCTGTGAGTTGAAAATGGAAGGTAATAAAGATGAGGCTAACAGATGTATAGAATTAGCAGAAAAATGTATCAAGGAAAAAAATCGTGACAAGGCCGAGAGGTTTTTATATAAAGCTGAGAAACTGTTTCCTACACAGAGAGCCAAAGGTATTTATTAAGTACTTATGAAATGTTTTCAACCATTTGTTAAAACAACCAATTTTAGATCTGTTACTTCAAATAAACCTAATGGCACCAACTAGCAATGACACTGAACATATTCGAAAACGAAACGTAGCCCCTAAAGCAGATGAAAGTGAAAAGAAGGCTCCCGAATTTACCCAGGAACAAGAAGAGGCTGTGAAACGGATAAAAGTTTGCAAAGACTATTATGAAATACTATCTGTGACTAAAGATGCAACAGATTCTGAAATAAAGAAAGCTTATAAAAAACTGGCCTTGCATTTGCATCCTGACAAAAACAAGTGCCCTGGGGCATCAGAAGCTTTCAAGGCAATTGGTGAGTTACTGAAGTATCTTTTAGAGTTTCATATTTATTTATCATAAGTTTATATAGTTCATAGAGGTTTAGGTATATTATCGAGTAATAAATACGATAAATTTGTTTATATTTCCAGTCAAACACATTTTCAATTATCTATGAGTGCATTTTGTATTATGTATCTTTAGAAGTTAATTTGTTATTTCTATTCCATGTTATATTTTGCGATGTTGTGTTGTTCATTTACAAGTTATTTTAAGGCAATGCCGTGGCTGTACTAACGGACTCCGAGAAAAGAAAACAGTATGATTTATATGGGTCCGACCAAGAGCGTATGTCAACTAGAACTAACAATTATCATACATATAGCAGAGGTTTTGAGTCTGATGCCACCGCCGAGGAATTATTTAATATGTTTTTTGGAGCTGGTTTCAATGGTTCTAATGTATATGTAAGGAGAGGTGGCCGTTGGCAAAGACAGACTGCTGCTAGTCAACAAGAAACCCATTCTCATCGCAGAGAGGTAAGTAGATTTAGAATAATTATATATAAATTTTCAAGTAGGTAATATAATAATATATAAGTACAATAATATAAATATCATTCAATATTTATATTGATCTTATCATGTTAATATAAAATCTCAGGCATGATATAAGTATTGCTTGGGAGTCCGTAACCCATCGGAAACCCCCTCATTGAATATACAAGTTGTTGCCTAGAATCACTAACTGAACAATCCTATCGATGTTCGCTGACTGGGAAAATAAATACAAGAAAAATTCACAACCTCATACTAATAACAGATATCAGCTCTGTCTTACCACAAATATCTATCAAAGATGAACATGAAAAGTATGGGAGATTAAAAAGTATTTATTAATAATATGATAAAAAAAGTGATGTTACAAATTTAAAGTATCTATTAAGGCCTAGTGCCCATGCGACTTAATTGTGGCAACTTAAAAATCGCCAAAATGGAATACACTGAGGGAAATGAAGTGACACGCACGGCAACTATTTAATCGGGGCAACTAATAATTACAACTGGGCCCATTTTGCAGGAAACGCAATTTTAGCTGTGACCGCTGGCGGTAAATGGTACCAATGTACGAGTTTGAACGTGAATGCGTGCCCCACCGAGTAAAGAGTTTCATCAGGCATGGTGAGGGCAGTGTGGAGGGGAGAAACCCTATGCTTATACACGGCTTGATTTGACGCTGCCAGACAATAAGATATTAAATTTAAAAATAACATGCAATTTTTCCTATTCATTCGGAATCAATTCAATTGATAATTTTTATTGTGAGCTCTAAAAGCACGTATTAACTGTTGAATATATCGGAATAATTGATTTAGTCCACAGGTAAATATCGGCAACACCGAAAATTTCGGCGATAGGTTACGGACACTGTCGCACGTCACATAGTGGATTTTGTGGTTATGGCGCAAATGCACTAGATTTTGTAAAAAACTTCTTTTATTGTTAAAAATTGAGAAGATATTTTAATCACGTTTGACATCGAAATTCTCAATAGGATGTCAAGAGTATCTCAATCCCCAAAAAGTATATCCATCTATCTCTACATTGCACAAGCAGATTACATGATCCTGTGCTGACAAATGCATCGCATTGATATAATGATTTAAGAGTAAACTCATCAATGCTTCTACAGTATTTAGGAATATTTGACCAGTTAACGTCTGAAAATATAATGTCTACATGTAATTTTATGTAGGTAATATATAATGTTTGCAATATGTATTTTTTTAAATGTTTCGTATTTTTTTTAAATTTTGTATAGCGCATGCATCATAATTATGCTTGTACTCTCACTCACCATGTCAATATTGTTTCATGAATCAGTGGCAAAAAATAATATTATTATCATCTCTTTTCAGCAACAAAACGGATTTACGGCGTTCATCCAAATACTTCCCATATTGTTAGCCATATTGTTGTCAATGGCATCAAGTTTCTTCATTTCTGACCCTGCATATAACCTTCAAGCAAGTTCGTAAGTATCAATATCCCCTACTCAAAAATTACTATCGAAACTGCAGTTATTTGTTATACATAAACAGATACTGCTACTTTATGTGTATAATCAATAAAACACAGACAAACATGTAGGTACACAAATGGCGATTAAAATGTATGAAGGTATCTTCACCAAGGTGTATGCACCGAACCAACCGTTACACGCCATGACTTTGAAGTTTTATGAAACTCACATGTTAGTTTAAAACAATTAAAAACAAAACACTGACTTTGATATGAAGTTGAACCAACTGCCAAGGCAAACGTTTGCCATATAAAATTTACATTTCTCATACCAACCGTTGAAAAACAATAATAAAAATGGTATTATTGTCTTATTTGGCAGGTTTTTCTTAAAAAAAGATCTTTCTTACAGGCATATTCCTGTTTACATATATACTAATTCATGTTTTAAACATATATTATCAAAATTGATAATTGTTGAAATTTTGTGTTTATTTGTTGGGGTTGGTAATGATTGCCGTGCAAAATTGTAATTGATCCTAATTACAAAATCACTATTTAATCCAATAAAGCCATCACTATTTTTAGGTAAACAAACATGTTTTTAAAGAATAGCATTCATCGAAAACAAAAAAAAATGAGACTGTAATTTTTTGCAAGATAACCTGTTTAAAACGACAAGACCTTCAGCATCAAACGAACAAAAAATCGTAACACAACTACGTTTTATTTTTATTCAATTCATTTGAGAAATTTTTACCAGTTGTATCTGGTACTTTCAATATGCCTGCAATACTTTGCAATACTTGCGTAAGATGCAAGATCTGTGGATTTTGATATTAGATATTATGGTAATTATTTGCAATGTAAATTTATCATGAGGTGAATAAACAGGCCTTTAGCATGCTTAGTTTAAAATAATCAGAAGAAATCAGTTCAGCATGCATTTCATTAGACCATACATAGTACCGTACGTTATTTATTTTTTGCAGGAAATATCCAATTCTACGAAAAACCCAAAACCTGAACGTTCCATATTATGTGAAGGAGAATTTTCATACGGAGTACCAAGGTTCTGTTAGGAGACTGGAATTATCTGTGGAGGAAGAATATGTTACCAACCTACGACATGCCTGCTACAGAGAGAAAAATTACAGTAAATGCATTCATTACTTTTTATATAAAACTTATTTACTAATGGTCCATTTTGTTCAAAAAATATTAGCCCTTATAAATCATGAGAAACTTTCTCGGTATGTTTGACTGATTTACTGTGTTATAAACTACATGAGGTGACTATTTTAACAGATGACGGCGCGATTTTAACAAATCAGGTTGAATTTTGACAGAAAATTTATCACTGAATGGTCAAGATGGTCTACCTTATATGATTTTTACTATAGTAATCAATTAAATTCGTAACTGTAAATACTGAATACTGTGATAATTATTCAAAATTCATGCTGTCTTTTTTGAACAAAGTGTATTATAACTTATTTTTTAAATTATGTGTATGTAGCTTTAATACAATATTCGAGCTACACTTTTGTTTTATTGTGTTAGTTATTTACATATAGATTTTCATTTTGCACTTTTTTTTTCAAGTGTGATTGGATAAAGCTCGAGTGGATTGATGTTATTTAAATTTTCTATTTAATTTATCTCTTAGCCTGACTGATAATTTTATTTTTAAGTACGCTAATTTATTTTTTGTTTATACAGGGTGTTTTCGAGATAGATGCATGTGTTTTAAATATGTAAATCCCATCATATATAGTAGATCACCGCAAATACTAAAAATTGAAATAATTTAAAATGATGTTTAATGTACATTCTAGTGATGTGAAATTGTACAGTGGTTCTAAGAAGTATGAAAACTTGAATGACTGGCAAATCTGACCTACAATCTGCTACTCATGGGTCTAGGCATTTTTTGTTTTGGGGTTCAAAAGTAGGTTTTTATATGCATATTTCAAACACCACAGCTGATGTTGAATGGAAGTTTCCACACCACTCACGAAGTATTGCTCTCAGCGCGTTACCATTTTTTAGTGGGTGGTTCGCCAGTAGTCATATTTCCCACAAGAAACAAAAATAAATATGTACTAAACAGCTAAATAGCCGTCGTGATGACGGATATCTCTGTATCCCGTAAAATACTCGTAAAATAATTTTCTTTTCAGCTACCGTTCCATAGTGCGTATGTTTTGGAATATTTTCCATCATTAACTGATATTATATTGTTTCACAATCATAGTAAAAGAGCACTAGACAATCGCGAATATCTCAACCCACTCCAACCCGCCAATAATCAATACGGGAAAATCACGCCAACCCGCCAATACTGTTAAATAAAGGCAGAGGAACGATTACCGGGTTTACACATGTGTTCCAAATGAAAACAGTTGGCACGTCAATTCCAATAAGGTAAAAAGTGATATATACTTTATATGTCAGCTCTCCGGGATATGAACGGTGTTGCCGCTTTTAACAATGAAAATAAATATTTACGGAATTGCCATATTAAAGTAGACGAAAATATGTGTAAAAATGGCTAACATCTTGGCCTATACTATATTCTTGTATGCACATTAATTCTTTTATGACATTCATAAATAATATACACAACGTTTATTTTTAGTATTGTGGAATTTGATATTTTAATTGAATATTGAGAAGTTACATGTGGCAACAGCAATTGTTCCTTTAAGCAGTCAGTGCACTTTGTATATCTCTTAGAACTACTGTAGCCAAATATATTCAGTTAATGACCAGGGTTGGTTAATATGGTAATATGACCAGTATGGTCAACAATTCGGACAAGTGTTTGATAGAAAGTTGAAAATGACAGTTCTAATATGTTTACTTAGACATGCAAATGAAAGTGGTGCGCACCTACGCACCACCAGGGTGAAGGCACTATTCGTACGTAAATACTGAAGTTTGCTGACCCCTGGCAACATGCGTACTGAAAGGTACAAACTAAATACAATAGGGTACATGACTTATATTTTAAATATAAAAATAATACTAAAAAACATAGCTATCGTTGTAGCAAAGCATGCACTTCAAACGAAAACAAGATTTCTAATTCCGCGCGATCAATATGAAGGATCTAAACAGCTATAAAATTGAAGCGGTCCGAAACCAGCTGTGACGTCACAAACTACAATATTCGGTAGGCGTTGCGCCGGAAAACGGCCGAATGAAGTATAGCGCAGTCTGCCCTATTTTTGGCCCTATGTTAATTTTTCACTTCGGAGATACAGTAAACAAAAATATGTAAAAAAATTTCCGTAGAATGCAATAAAACAAAATACAAACAACTGGCATCTCCAGGTCCGATAGTAAATTGGGCCCAAAGTGGACGGAAAACGGTTTTTTTCATTTTACTCTGTCATGGTGCCATAAAATGAAAAAATGGTTTATACAAAAGTTGTAGAACTATTAAATACGGATTGATCTGTGGAAATCCGATGTCAAAAAATTGAAAAATAAATTATTTATTTGCAAAAAACCGTTAAAATCGCGTTTTTTGAAACGCTCATATCTTCGAGACAACAAATCATTTTTTCACGAAACTTTTTGAAAGTATACCTCCCTACTAACTGAACAAGATCATTATCAAAAAATTTAAAAATATTAAAAACTGCAAAAATTGATTTTTTCGAAAAAATCACGTTTTTTTAAAATCTCGATAACTCATACATGCTTTCATATTTAGAGTCAATTTTGAGCTTAAAATTTTCTTGAATTGTTGTACTAACATTTTTATTTATTGCGCGGTTTTTAAATTGATCGTTAATATGCGAAAAATCGTTGTTTTTTTTAACAAATAATCCATTTTTTCAAGAAAGATTTTTAGTTTCATTTTTTGTTAGCAGCATTAAATAGGTGGTATTTTTTTTATAAATTTACAACACAAAATTTTTATCTACTCTACGACCCTTTGGAGCTGAGATAATTTTTTTTGCGAAAAAATCTAGTGTCACTATCTTTTAATATTAAGGGCTGAAATTTACAAAGTTTGTAGTTCAATACTTGTATTTTACATAACAAAATACTACAATGACATATTCGCTCTCCATTTTTTGGAAATTTAATGGTGATTCTTAAAGACATATGAGTTGACAGGTAAATAATAATTGTTAAGCAACATTTTCCATATAGGAATAAAATATTTATTTTACATGAAAGTTCAAAATATCGACAGTGAATTTAAACGTGTACAGAATTTAATTGATCTGTAGTTTTTTTATTGGATATTCCTCCCTGTATGCAGCAAGTACGGAAGAGTCTGCTTCTCATTCAATCTCATCATCATCATGGACATTGGTCTGGATTCATCCGTCCAGCATGTGACAAATTGGAGCTAAGTGACACTCCGCCTGAAGGAGAATCCTCAAGTTTGAGGCTCAAAACCATTATGTTTTACCATACTCTTAGTGTTAACAAATTTTATCTTCGTCTTAACAGATGTCAGATAAGTGTGTTTCTCCTTTTTCCTAGGTGTTTTAATGGACTTCTAAAAAATATGAGCGGTAGAGTTTTCAGACTTCTATTTTATTACATTTACTGTTCACGGCGTTTAGGTTGCTAGATATATGCAATCATCTTCAGGCAATACAGAGCAGAATGAAACAGCTCATATAAATATTCAGGTTTGCACCTCTGTAGTTTGTACTGTATAAGGTGGGATTTACTTTTTGATTTACACTGAAATATTTAAAAAGCTATAGAATCACCTGAAGACAACTGCAGATAATAGCAATCTATGTAACACTGTATATCATTGACAATCTGAGGAAGCAGGAATTGAAATTTATAGTAGTAAAGTGTATTGCTTTTGTTTTATTGTCATGGATGCAATAACATTTGTGCTTATTCATTTTATGTATTCTAGGAGATTCAATG